>NGBS01001170.1:0-179101 GCA_002245135.1 Proteromonas lacertae
ACTGCTGAAAAGTATGGTAAGTAGTAAAGTCTCTATAGCATCGTTGTTTGATAATCTGGATGATGATGATGATTATAATGATGATGATGACAACAAGTTGTTAAAGATGTCATCCACCAAAGAAAAGTGCAGTACATCTAAAGCTCCAAGATTCAAAAGAAAGAAGACCAATCAGAAAAGAAATTCAAACAGAAAGGAAGAAGACACCAGTACAGAGGAAGATGAGGATGCTGATAACTTCTCCAATATATAGTAGATGATGATGATGAGGAGCCAGAGTACCAAAATGATTATTAATCTCTGGTCCTAATTGGTTCAAATGATATATTGTGTTTGTGTGGGAGTGTTGCTTTCATAATTTACATAATTAATTAGCATTATAACAAGTCTTATAAGAAAAATTTCAATAATAGAAAAATAGATGCGTTTCAAAAGCGATTTGGCTTGAATTCCATTTTTTTTTTTATTTGATATAGGATGGCCACTATATGGTGTCATATCACACAGTATGGTGGCCATCCTATCTATCATTGTTTTTTGAATTTTTTAAAGAAAATTAAATTTCGATTATGATCAGAAAGTCAAACTAAGGGCATATATGAGCCAGCATAAATAGAGAAATCGATTGATATATTTATTATGCATTAAAAACGTTTCTAAGGGTGAAAAAACAATAGGGGGAAATCAATACAAAAAATACAAAAAAAATAGGGGTTTCAAATTGTACTCATTTCCCCCTTTCTTTCATTATTATTGATTCTGGATCATCCAAGTTCACATTAAGTTCAACAGGTAGTAATACTGGTCCTCCAAAAGTAGTTGAGAATGATTTATCTAAGAAGTCGACACCGTATTAATTTCAATGTTATAAACTTCTAGGTAGTCAAAAGGAAGTAGATTAATGGGAAATCAAGCTGAATCTATAGTATTTATTTAATAGATATATTATAGCAAAAAATACAATCAACTGTTCATTCTTTCCTCGATTTATTTGGAAATATAAACTCGAAATGATATTGAATATACCATTACATTCACCAGATTCGTTGATTAATATAGGTGTTAATGGAATAGGATTTATGTGATAATACTATATATACGATTGATCAAATAGAATACATGTTTATAAATAAAATAATGGAACAATTAAAAAAAGAGACATAAATTATCCTTTTAATCTATGTTTATCTGTTCCATCTTATATAGACAAATTCAAACAGAGTTTGTTATATAGTTTATATAATTTAAATGGAATAAATAATATCGAAATAATACCAAACTATATAAGTAGTAGTTTATGTTATGGTTATGAAAATGACAGTCAACTAAATGAGAATGAAAATCGAAAGATAATTCTAATGGATATAGGATATAATAACAGTGAGATTAGTGTAATAGAATATACGAAAGTATATATAATTGTAATATAATGGTGAATAGGGTAAATGTGAGATAATAAATCATGTGAGTGATAATAGTTTAGGAGGTAATGAAATTGATAATATACTGGTTAATTATTTTTACCCCAAAATTGTTAAGTATAGCCAAGATAATAATATGCAGCTAAAATCAGATAAAAAAAATGTTTCAAAAATAAAGAATGTATTAGTCAGTAACAAATGTAAATTGTCAGCATCTGGAGCTTCAGAAGTATATTTTCTTATTCTATTTCATTTTTAGATTCTGTTGTTATTGATGATATTCTAATTAATGAAGGAGATCTTGAAGACTATAATGACACATTATCAGTTAATGAATTATCGTCGTTTCTAAAAGAGAATCACATCAATGACAAATTGTTATATCTATTCAAAAGAGCAATCACAATAAATGGACGAAGAATCAATAATATAAATGAATATGCTGTTCTTATTAATGGAGGATCAAGTAGAATTCCATTTATACAAAGAATAATAGAAGAGTATTGTAATACTGTTGGTATTACACTTCCCATTATTCAAACTCTCAACTTAGACGAATCTAATAGTTTAGGTTCTAGTTATTACGGTTTAATAAAATCAGGAATATGGAATTATGAAGTGGTTGACGAATCAATGATGTTTAGAATCAATGAAAATGAAAGAATTAGTAGCTTAATAAGCAAAATGTATTATAGTTTATGTGATTTTATATAGAAACAAAGGGAATGGTGATGCTAATAAGATAAAATGTTATAATCTTTTGTATGTGTGTGATTTATTAAGTGATGAAAATTACAATATGTTAATGGATTGTATAGATGGTAATATAACACCAGATGCAATGCCAGTGTATATTTATGTGTTTATTTTTTTATTAGGAATGACAGTCCAAATATTGGCTTTTATCCACTCATAAGTGAAGAAAGCAGTGAAACTATTCAAAATAGTTACGAAAGAGATAAGCAACAGAATAACATCATTGAACATCTTATTGATATGTTCATTAGAAGTGTATATATTATTATTTATATTGTTTTAGTATGAAACAATAAACATATATAACCAGCTTTCATGTCTGTATGAATTATTAGTATAGTTATTATTATTTAGGGATTATATCTTCATCAAACTCAATACATACAAGTTATATGACAATGACGTTTATTCAGAATTATTCAACAGATATGAAGAATCATATGATGAAATGAAAAAAAATGAGAATAAGATCTTATCAGAAAATACAACAATCGAAGATATGAATGAGTGTAATAAAGAAATAAATGTATATATTAAAATGATAATTATAATATATATATATATATATATATATAGAGTTATATCAATGATTATAATGATATAATATTGAAAGATATAAGTGAGATGTTAGAAAAGAAAGAAGAAAATGAAAAATTAATGAAAATCATGAAAGATAATCTAAACTATTTAAAACTATTAAATCTAATAGAATATGAGAAAAATAATGATATAGATTTAAAAGATGAAATACCTTCAATGGAATATTCAATGGAAGAATATAAAAGTAAAATGGAAATACTGAAAGAATTAGACTGTGAAATGTTACTAGAGAAAAGTGATATAATACTAAACAACTATAAAGAGAGTATAATATGTAATATATGTAATGAGAATGTATGAATATATATATATATATATATATATATGTTAATATAATGTAATGAATAATAGATAAATGAGATAAAGCTAAAAATGATAAAATATAATACGATAAAAGAAGAAATGTATAAGTTAGAAGAAAAAGATAGATTTAATCTAATAAACAAATCAATATTATTGAAACTATACATAGAAATGAACAATTTAGATTTACAAAAGAGTGATCAAGAAATACTTGAGATTCTACTAACCAAATTAAAAAAGATAAATCAATTTTTAGATAATTGGAAAAATGTGAATAATATAAAAGAAGAATTAAAGAATAATATAAATGAAATAAACAAATTCAGTTTAAAAGAGACTGATATAAGTGTATTACTGAAAGAAGAAGACTATGATGATAATACAATAAATACAATATTAGAAAGAGTATTAGATGAGATAGAAGTAAAATATGTGAGAGATATAATTCCCAAAATGGATATACATATGTATATATTTGATGAATATAATGAATAGAAATATGTTAAAGAACATATTAATGAGAAATGAATATGAACTTCGAGAAAGCAAGCTAATAATTGACTTAGATGATATAGAAAAGAAGAATGAGAATATATATGATATAAATATAAACAAACTATGTGAACTAAAAGAGAATTATAACTATTTGAATGAGATGAATTCAATACTGTCAATAAAAGAGATAGATGAATTAAACTTGTATTATATATATAATAATAATAATAATAATATTTAAATAGAAAAGAATTAATAAATGAAATATTATGTTATGATGATGAGAGTTGTAAAGAGAACTTGATGAAAATGCAAGAGATGAAAGAAAAGAGAGTGATAGATTTATCATTATTGTATTCAATAAAAGTATAATATATATATATAATAATAATAAAATGAAATAGCATAAAATATATTATAAGAAATTATACTTAAATGAATATCCATTCATATTGAAAGAAGAAAATACATTAAATAGATATATGTACAATAAGATAGACAGTAGAATGAGTTTGAGAGATATAAAAAAGAAAATACTTCAACTGAAACATATATCTAAAATTCATGATGTATATATATATATATATATATATATATATTTATGATGATATATTAATGATATTAGATAATCGAATTATTTCCTAAAATGAAAGGAGAGATAAGTTTAATGAGTGAATATTTTAATAGTTACAATATCAATGTGAATAATCTGTATATCAATAATGATCCAATCACCAACACCAATTACATAGATGTATATAATCTGAAAGAAATAATAGAAAACTTATTGACAATAATGTGTAAAATGAGTGATATGATGAAAGAAAATAGATTCAAAAATTTCGAGATTGAAAATGAAATACTGAAAATAATAATAAACAAATTATTAAAAGTAGAAAAGAATGACTCAATGGAATGTAATGACTATATAATGAGATTAATAAATCGTTTATTAAAGACATTGATATATTTTTCCAATTACAAATATTTGATAAACAAAATCACATTCAACAATATCATTTATGATTATTTGTTATATATTGATGATGAAGAGAAGAAGCTACAGGAATTGAATGACAATTACAATGCATTTGCTGAAATGCGTAATAATTTGGAATCTATGTTATATGCATATCAAAAAGAGGATATAACAACTGAATTTGCAGAAAAAGTAGAAATGATGTTGCTGGAGTTGAATCAAGGGAAATTTAAATCAATAGAAGAGATAGAAAATGTAATTGAAGATTTAAAGAACAATTATGAAACAAATTCACCAGAAGTAGAGGAAAATGAGAATGAAGATAATAAAGAAGATGATGAAGAGGATTATAATAATAACCAACTAAACAACGGCATACATTTGCCATTACCAAAAGAAGAGAAAGAAAATGATTCTGAGAATAAAATCACTCAAGAAGATCAGGATATATCAACTCCATTATTAAATTCTATTGATGATAATGGAAAACCTCCTTTCTTAAGATACAACAAAAATCACAATCAACTATCATCAAGCCAGTTTGATGATGCAACAAATATATCTACACCTCAATCCATATTGAGAGAAGATGATGAAGGTAAAACAACAACCCATTTGAAGAAGAGCAAATCCGTTAGATTTGATGAATCAGTAAACACTACAGATGATATTACTCCACTAACAACACCAAGACTTAAACCTTTTACAAACAATAGAAAATCTGATATTTCAACACCAAGAATTGCTGCTACTTCAACTTCATCTCATCCGTTATTAAGAATGTCGACTCCTTCAATATCTTCTCCATTTGTAAGTATTGATGATGATACTTTAAATGGAAATGAAGATGATACTGCTGATGTTCCTCCATGTAATTGTTACATACCAAACAACCAAGAAGTATTATTACATTGTACATGTGAAAAATATACTCACTCTTATTTGTATAATTACATAGTTGTAAATATTATTATTTAGGATCGAAATAAGAACAGAAGACTTTGAAAATATGAAAATCGAAAGTGATAATGTTGCATTTTATGGAACATACAAAAAGAAGGATAAAGTGTTATATATCAGTTATGTTGATCCAGATAAACTGTGGAGATATGAAGTAGGAACAATATGTAGAGCAAGAGATGCAGCAGATGAATATACTATTAGTTTAAATGCTGATCCAGGAGAGAAGCCAATCAAAGCTCATATGTATGAAATAAGACAATATTGTGGTGAAAGTAAAAGAAAAGGATATAGAGTAGGTGATTATATATCTTTTGTGGATAAGAAACAGAGGAATAGAAGAGGAATTATATGTAAAATAGTATCAAAAGTGGAAAATAATGAAATATATAATGTATTGATAGAGAATGGAACATTAGAGAAAGGTGTTGCTTTATTTCAAATAAGTACAGTCGAATTCTTCATTGGACAAAGTGTTTTCTTTTTTAGTGATAATAAAGATACGTTAAGAAATGGTATTATAGAAGAAATTAATGATAAAAATGAAGCAAAAATAAAATCCAAAAATGAAGAGTGTAGTAGTATTAATTTAAAGTATGTGAAACATAAGAATCATTTTAAATACGAAGTTGGAAGTGAAGTATATTGTAAAACAGAAAATCATTATCAAATATATTATGCAGGAAGAATAAATGCAATAAAGAGTGATGGAAGTTATGTTGTTTTGTTTTTGACTGATGAAATAATGAGATGTACAATACGATATGAATATCTCCTTCCTCACATGGATTATCACGACTATTTCATTAGTGAGTTTGTGGTTGTGAAAGAAACACAAAAAACTGTAGTAATTAATGACAAAGTGGATAAATATCACTATAATGTAAGGGATTTAGGAACAAATGACTATTATACAGTGCAAGTTACTGAAATATCTCATATTCCTTTGAAAGTGAATGATTTTGATTCAGTATATTATTGCGATCCAAGTGGTTTATATCCAGCAGTAATAACCAGAATAGATGAAAAAGCAAAAGTTTGCTCAGGAAAATTGAAATTAGATCAGAGTGGTTTTGATAAAATACAATCATACCACTTCAAAAAGTTGCATGTTTAAATAATCATATTTTAGAATATTAATATTTACCTTATTTATCATTTCTTATTTTTAAATATTTCAAAATTTATATTCGTTTCACTTTTTAAATTTTAAATGCCTAAGCTATCCCAGAGACATTCAAGAGAAAATGATTTGCCAGATAATACAAATCATAGAGTATACCTGTTTGCGATCATTTTAATTAGGCTTCTCTGAAGATTAGAGAGAATAATTACGCTTCATGCAGAACAACACGTAGCAATATCAATAAAGTATAGTATTCTCATAATACATTATAGAGAGCTAGTATCAGTGCGATATTGAAAGATCTGGACTATTCAGCTGAGGAAAGAGTTGATTGCATCATCAGTCTCAGTAGTGCATTAAATCAGAATGAAGAATATACCCTACCCCAATTAATTACTCCTGAATACATAGTATAGTATTTTCTAATTATTCATTGTAGAGCATATATATTACTCAACTAAAAGATGATAATCCTAATGTAATTAGAGAAATCTGTAATTTAATAACTGATTTATCTACTAAACAATTCAATAATTCAATCTCTTTTTTTAATTCTCTACTCTCACCTTTGTTAATGAGTTCAATAAGATGTGAATCAAATGTATATATTTAATTGATTATAATGATAGGAAATAAACAATTCTATTAATGATTGTATCAATTCCATCATAAAAAACATTCAATCCATTTCGCTTTGTCAAACCATATCAAGCCTTTATGATAAATACCCAGCTCAACGTAAATTCCACGTTAATTGTGCAAATTACATATTCAATTACATTGATATAGTACCAGAAAGATATATAATTAGAGATATTTTATATTTAGAAGATTGTTTAAAATTGCTATTAAATGATAAAGATTATAGAGTTAGGGATATTGGTTATGATTGTTTCATCACTTATTACAATAAATATAAAGGACAAGCGTTGAATTTCTATTGTAATTTACCTAATAATGATATAATGAAAATAAAATTAAGAATAAGAAATCATTGTAGAGAAATTAAATTACCAAAATCTCATAATCAATTATCTGAATCATTTACTAAATCAGTGTCTTATATTAAGAATAAAATATATTCACCACGACAACAGAATGATGATAATAATGATGAAGAAATAGAAGAAGAAGATAATAATGAAAGTGTCTTTAGATTTAAGGATTATTTAGATTTTAAGATAAATGAAGAATATAAGAAATATATATTGATTATTATAATCTCATTTTTAGCATTTGTATATTAATTATTATTATTGTAATATAGATTGCGTTAGATAAATGTAGTTCATTGTTTGTAATACATAACAGCAATAATGATATGGAAAGCAGTAATATGGAAAATATTTTTAATGATAATAGCTTAATGAATGAATATACAGGTGAAATAGGTGAAAAAGAGATCAAATACAATAATGATGAAGAAGAATCAGTTTTAGATTTTTCTGATGAATTGGAGAGAATTAAGCAGAAGAGAAAACAGCAATTGCTACAACAACAACAACAACAACAAGAGAATGTAAATAATTATAATAATGATAATATGGAAGATGAAATAATAGAAGATAAATATAATAATGATTTTTCACTTAAACATGAAATTATTAAACTAAGTATAGCTGCAGTTGGATTAGCGATTGCAGTTACATACTTTTCAAAGGCAAATACAACAGTAGAAACTATTACTTCTAAAACTACTAGAAGAGTGAAAAGAATTGTAAAATTAGAGAATAAAAATAAAGTCAATATGTCATTTAAACAGTCCAATAATTGCTTAGATGGTGATGAGAATGAATATACCACTCCTACTGCACCTGATTCTGAAATAAGCAATAATTCAAACACAACAGATTCATCTTCTGTAGAAGGACCTGATTTAGGTTGGATTAATACACCTGTTGCTACTACTAGACGTAGAAGAAGTATTGTTAAGATGAATAATACAACAAGACGTCATTCAACTAGATTAATGGAATTGAAAGGTAAGAATTATCAGCTTAATAATATATAAGTTAGTGATTCATATATATCTATTCATCTTTATACTTTTTTTTGTTAAATTGTTAAATAAACTCGATCTGAGAAATTCGCAAAAGACTTTTTAATTTTTATCTTTTTTTGGACTTTAAACTGATATATGGAGAAAGCAAACACAACCACTACTACAAAGAAGGTGATATCTACAGAAAAATCAGATAGTCAATGTATTTGAAACTTCATTATTCTTATTAGCTAAATCTTCACAAGACAAAGTTAATAACAATTCATTAGTAAAAAATGCAGATTGTTCTGATATTGATGATGAAGAATTAGCTCCGGTTCAACCACTAAGAAGAAATTCTGTAACTAGAAAACTACCAGAAGAAGAAGTAGATATGCCTCCAATTGTAATACCATCAACTAATCAAAATGCACCTGTTAATGCATGGGCTACACAAAGAAAACCATTATCAGAGATATTGAAGAGTAAAATTCCAGCTCCAGAATCACCACCAATAGCAGATGCACCTCCAGCACCAAATTTCGAAGAAATAAACATCCCAATACCACCACCTCAACCACTATTACCAGCATTAGGTGTAAAAGTCAAAACACCTCCAGTAATACCCAATCATATTAAATCAATGATTCAACATGGTGATAAGCAAATAGATGATGAAGAAGATATTGATATATCCTTCCCAATAATGAGTGAGCATATATTAGAAAAGAGAGGATTTTATAACTTAGGAAATACTTGCTATTTATCAGCTACATTTCAAGTATAAATATATATATATATATATATTATTATTATAACTAAATAGATGTTATTAAGTTGTCATCAATTCTTCGATCATTTACGAGAGAATAAAGTGATAGATACCTTAAATGAAGAAAAACAACCACTATTAACATCCATAATTAAATACATAAAAGAAATAAGATATTATCCAATAGTCAATTCATATAATTACATTGGAAGACCATATAAACCATCTAAACTATTTGAAAGTATAAAAGATCCAAGATTTAATATAACAAGTCATATTCAACAAGATTGTCATGAATTTTTATTATATTTATTAACTCAATATGAAGAAGAAACATTAAAATTAACTAATAACAATAAAGAAGAAGAAGAAGAAGAAGAATGGGTTGAAGTAAAAGGAAAGAAAAAATCAATAATCAGAAATACTTCTAAAATCGAAAGTTATAGTAATGATATATTCCAAATAACATTAAGAAATGAAAAACAAAAGAATATCACTAAAGGTATAATAGATTATGAATATTTATATTGTCTAAGTCTACCAATCACTGAAGATGAAATATATAATGTTGAAGATGCATTATATTACTATATGATTGGTGATAATATCAATGTTGAAGATAAAAATAAACCGATTATACAAAGATATAAATTTGAATATTTACCTCCTATTTTATTGATTCATTTAATGAGATTTAATTATTTGAAGGAATATGGCACTTTTATTAAGATTACAAGACCTGTTGAATATAAACAGAAGTTAGTTATTCCTAGTGAATATTGTTCTCCCAATCTAAACGCATATTATAATAATAGTGGTGTAGAGTATAGATTACAGAGTGTAGTTTGTCATCTTGGAGAAGGATTTGAAACTGGACATTATGTTACTTATACTCAGGATATTAACAGGTTTAATTATATATTTAACGATACAGAGGTGAGATGTGTGAATTTACATCAATTAACAGATAATTCTACAACTAATTATATATTATGTTATGGAAAAGTTGATAACTGAGTTAATTCTAATTGTTTTGTGTATTTTTTTGTACAGGTTTGATTCTTAAGTTTGTTTTTAAGTGAAATAGATTCGTTACTTTATTCTGTTTTGTCGTTTTTATCAGAATGGAAACATTATTGGCAAGATGGTCGATAAGAAAAAAGAACTATGATGTACTTACTAAACGAAAAGCACTAATTAACAAGATAACTGAACAGTATTCAGCTGAATATGAGGCTTTTGTTGCTAAAAGAATACTTTCAGCATCAAAAATTGCTGTATTACATCTATATATTTATAAAGATAGGCTTTATACCATGGTTGGAAAGATAGACAATATGTTCATACTCTCCGTGAAGATCAATATGCTGCTAGAACAGTATATTAATCTCAATCTTAAAATATTATAGATTCAAAGAGTGTTTAGAGGTCATATTGGAAGACAAAAATGTGCAACTCTAAGACATGCCAAATTCGGATTATTACCAACGCAAGAAGGAATAGATCAATTATTAGCACGTTCTAAAGAAGTAAAAAGAATAGATAATTGGTTTGAATATGAAGATACAACAACATTACAACATTTCTTTTACAACATATCTAGTGGTGAAAGTACCGTATAAATATATAATAATTATTACTTTATTAATATAGTGGAATCCTCCATCCATATTCAAATCTTCCTTCCGTTGTAACTGGATAGAATGCAGATTAACGTTTAATACAGAAAAAGACCTCAAAAGACATAAGGTATTATCACATACATGGGAATGTAATGCATGTTTTACACTCAATAATAGTGATAATTTCCCTATCTGTAGAGTCTGTAAGAACTTTTACACAAACAGTTCAAAGAATTTAATAAGAATGTATGAACATTATATGGATTATTTCAATAATAAAGAACAACATTTTTCTACTAAGAGACGACAGAAAATGAGTATAATTCGTAGGAAATCGGTTGCTAAGAAGGCACACGGAAGAATTAAAAGTACAATGGAAGCATTAGCTTTACAATCATTAGTATATATTATTATATTATTTTTTATAAATATTTGTATAGCAACAAGAAATGAAAGATTATCAAACTGACGAAATGGTTAATGAAATGTTAAATAACATGACATTAGAAGAATTCATGAAGACGGATCAATTAGATCCAGATCCACCTGATGATGATATAAATGACCAAATGGAGAAGCCAAAACATAAACTTAATAGAAAAAATAATAATAATAATAATAATAATGGTTCTAATAGAAAAAGTGTATTGTTCTTAGAAAATGAATGTTTAATTATTCCAACTGATGGTACAGCATTGACTGAAGAAAGTGTAGAAATATTAAAGAATATAATGAATGAATTTCAATATACAATAAAAGATGGAATTGGTAAAAGAAGATTCCCAAGTGGAGCTGAATTTGATGGAGAAATAAAAGATGGGAAATTTATAAGAGGAAGTTATATATATCCAAATGGAGATAAGTATATTGGAGAATGGAAAGATGGAATGAGGCATGGAGATGGAAAATTGGTATTAAGAAATGGAGTTACTTATAGTGGTAGTTGGATCAATAATAAAATAGAAGGATATGGGATAATGATTTACAATAATGGTGAAAAATATGAAGGAGAATGGAAGAATGGTAAGATGAATGGAATAGGAGTATTGACTAGTATTAATGGAGATACATATGAAGGAGAATGGAAAGATGGAAAATATGATGGTCGTGGAATATTTACAAAAAGAAATGGAGATAAATACGAAGGAGAAATACACAACGGAATGGCTGAAGGAAGAGGAACAATGAAATATTGTGATGGTTCAATATATATTGGTGAATGGAAGAGAAATAAAAGACATGGTAAAGGTATAGCTAAATATTCAAATGGTTCAACTTATAAAGGATATTGGGCTTATGGTCGACAGAATGGTTTTGGCGTTTTAGAATGTATTGATAAACAGAAATATAAAGGAAATTGGAGTAAAGGACAAAGATCAGGTTATGGTGTATTTTACTTTAAAAATGGTGATATGTATATTTTTATGTGAATATTTATATATAGTTATGATGGTAATTGGATGAATAATGCTCCACATGGTGAAGGTAAGTTTACCTGTAGATCATATACTTATGAAGGGAATTGGTTTAACGGTTATAAACATGGAAGAGGTACAATAACCTTCCCTAATACAAATACAAAGTATTAATATTGCATTATTTATGTATTGTATTTATAGTTATAATGGAACATTTATTAATAGTAAAATCAATGGTAATGGTACAATGAAGTATAATAATGGAGATGTATATACAGGTGATTGGAAGAATTGGCAAAAGAATGGATTTGGTGTGTATAAATGGTCAACTGGAGGTGTTTATAAAGGAAACTTTGTGAATGATGAAATGAATGGAAAAGGTGAAATGAAATATGCAAATACAGGAATGTATGAAAATATATTATAATAATTATTTATATTTCTACTCTTTTTTTTAATATTTTAATATATTATTATGTTTTTATAGTTATAATGGTGAATGGAGTCATAATAAACGGCATGGAATAGGTCAAATGATGTTTAGTAATGGAAATGTTTATGATGGAGAATGGATTGAAGATATAAGAACAGGAAATGGAAAAATGATATACAAAAAGGGTCAAATCTATGAACAATCCTATGAAGGAGATTTTAATAACAATAGACGAGATGGTTATGGTGTTTATATATATAGTGATGGTAGTAAGTATAATGGACATTGGAAAGATGATATTAGAGATGGAAAAGGTGCTTATATTGATGATAAAGGTAATATCTATGATGGAATGTTCAAGAATGATATGTGGGAAGGATATGGTATATATAGAGGAGTGGATGGTTCAATTTATGAAGGTGAATGGAGAGATGGTAAACGTAATGGTAAAGGTATTAATATTGATATTCATAAGGTGAAATATGAAGGATTTTATAAAGATAATATGAAAGAAGGTGTTGGCGTAGAGATATTTATATCTTTTTTTATTTGTTAATAGATACAATAATTATCTTTAATTTGATATAACCAAATGGTAATATTTATAGAGGAAAGTGGAGAGCTGATGAAAAGGTTGGAGAAGGTATATTTATTGCCAATTTGAGAGATAATTCTGAGAAAGATGCATTGAGAGTGACAGTGTTTGGCTATTAATTGTATTACATATAAATTAATATCATTTGTTGTTTGAATGAAAATAAAAACAAAGAATTCCAATTATAAGAAAAATAAATCCGTTTCAACATCTTTTTTTGTTTTATTCAATTTAAGATGAAGAAGTTAGTATTACTGAGTATTTTTCTAATATTTGTAATTGCATGTAATAACTTTTGTAATGGACATGGTCGATGTGCTGAAAAAGATAAATGTGAGTGTTTCTTAGGTTGGGGAGGTGCTGACTGCTCATTAAGTATTGTAATATTATATATTTATTTTTAGGATCATGTCCATATGATGACGCCTTTGCAGATGTATTATTAGGAGATTTAAATCATGACGGTTCTGTGGCTGGTGATGAAGTAAAAACAGAATGGAGACCACTAAAAGGACTATCTGAAAATCTTAATAGTTATGTAACTTCAGAAAGAGCACACAGATATGCAGAATGTTCCAATGCTGGTCTATGTGATAGAAGTAAAGGTGATTGTGTATGTTTCCCAGGCTTTGAAGGTAGTGCATGTCAACGTCGTAGTTGTCCTACCAATATTCCAGGTAAAATGTGTAATGGACATGGTAGTTGTATATCCAGTAATATGATAATTCATGACAAATATAATAATAATAAAGATAATATACAAAATCCAATACCATACGCAGGTTGGGAAACTGAGAAATTCTATACATGTAAATGTGATAAAGGATGGGAAGGTATTGACTGTAATGCAAGACAATGTCCAATTGGATATGATCCTTTACTATCAAGTACACCATTAACAGCAACAACTGTTCATTATTATATTAAACAAAAAGAATTGAGATATAAAAATTATTATTTTTATGTTCAATATGATGATGTTGTTTATAATACTCCAATCATTAGAGGAGTTGATATTGATGATAATAGTGATTGTAATGATAAAATAATTCATTCAACTAGTTTAGCCAGTGCATATGCTGAAGAAATAAAAAGAGCAATTAGAATAGTACCACCGCTTGTACAATCCAGTGTGCAATTGAAATGTGGAGGTGCTAGTGGAAATGAAGTTATTATTGATATTACAGTTGATTATTTGAATTTATTAGTTTATGAAGATTCTGAAATTAAAGCTATTGTAGATGAAAAAGATAATACTAAGGATGTTAAGGCTGATAAAACACCATTAGATAAAAATAATCAACAGATAGTATGTAGTGGAAGAGGATTATGCAATCCAAAGAATGGATTATGTGAATGTTTTCAAGGATTTCATGGAGCTGCTTGTGAAAGTCAAAGGACAATTACAATATAATAATAATAATAATAATAATAATAACAGAAATACTTACTATTTATTGATATATATATTACATTTGTGTTTTTTTTATTCTGAGCAAATCAAGATTTATAAAATGCATTCACTTAACAATCTAGATAATACTAAATGAAGTGTGGATCACTTTTAATTTGATTATAGAAAATTTTAGATCTTAATTCACTTTTATTCTGAAATTGAAATAAATTACATCTTATCCAATCATCTTTACATTTAATATAAATTTCTCTCAACTTTTTATCATAATAAATATCACCTGGTTTTGCATCAACCTTAATCTTACCTAGAAAAGGAGGATCTAAGTGTTTCAATAAAACTAATCGTTTCTTAAAATGAGTATGAACAGCTAAAAATACTCTCCATCTATTATACACTTCCTGACAAGTCATTTCTTTCCAATTTATTAATTTATAATTCTTAGGTAAAATTGGAGCATAAGTTGCATCTTTTTCATCCTGTTCAATTACATTGTGAAATGACTCTGGATAGTTTAATAAAACATCTAATAAACATCTTGCCATTAATATATCTAAATGATAAGCTAATCTAAATAATATATATATAATATTAACAATAAAAAAATAACAATATATATATACTGAGGATATGTCATTGTTTGTCTGATAGTGAAAGGAACTTGTTTAATTATTTTACCATTATCAAATCTAGTAGGATCTATTTCTATAATAGATACACCACTATTTACTTCATTGTGTAGAATTTGTTGATAGATTGGAGCTGGACCTCGATATTTAGGTAAGATAGAAGGATGTGCATTGATTGTGTTATAACGAATGAATTTGAGGATATTTGGACGAATTAAATAACGAAATGAAACAACTACACCAAAATCATATTGATGATCTAATTGTAAATCCCAATATTTGAGTGATTTTCTAATATTTATTGTAATTATAAAAAAATACATGTAATGAGGCACTTCTACAAATGGAATGTCCTTTTTTAAACAATAGTCTTTAACAGCACTGTGAGTTAGAACTAAACCTCTTCCTGCTGGTTTATCAGGAGGACATATAACCTATTTCATTATAAAATTTGTATCATACAAGTAAATCCTTAAGATCGAGAGCTTCTGCATTATAATATATAGTTTCTAGTGATGGAATTGAATTTGTGTCTCCTCCAAAGAACAAAATACTATATCTAGCGCATTGTCTATAATAATTAAAAGACCTTGCAACCCTATTTATATGAAAGAGTTGCTGCATCATTTCAAAATTTTTAAAAAACTAAAAATCTAAAGCTTGAGTAACGGCTTGATGATTTCTTTTTCATTCTCTCAACAGAACAACGTTAAAGTCAAAATAATATTATTAAAATGATGAATAGTACTAATATATATATATATTTAAAAAGAAAAAAGATTAAGGAGGAGGAGTTGTATCTATTTAAAAATAAATTAGAACTTATAGAAATATTATACCTTTATCACTTGTTTCAGTAAATGCTCCTACTATTGCACTTCCTAATAAAATCAAAATAAATACAGTCACTAACACTAAACAAATTCTGTCTGTCATCATATTTGATCCAATTTTCTTTAATAATTTTGTAGATTGATCTAGTTCTGCTCCTAAAGAATTCAATTCATTATCTAATAATCACATTAACATTAATATTTATACTGATATTATCCATTTGTTCAGTTTGTTCAAATAACACTTCCAAAGATGTTTGACCTATTTCTTTTGATTCTTCTATTGATGATAATGCTTCTCCTAAATTGGCTTTCATTTTATTTTGCATATGATTCATTTGTTGTATAGCTACATCTCCAGCGGTTGCATCACCTTCTTTCTTTTCATCATCTTTATCACCTAACAATTGAAATCTTTTGTATTTCTTTTGCTCTTCCAATAATTTTGTTCTTAATCTGTTATATTTCTCACTATATTTCTGTTTTGCCTATATTTCATAATAATTGATTAATAATACATCGTTATATTTCTCCTTCTCTTCTTCATTATTCAATAATCGAATTTGTAGGATCAAAGCCCTAATTAAATATTTCACATTATCATCCTTTGATAATATTCAAAAATAAAAATACTTGTTTTGTTGCTAAATTAACATACATCTCTTCTTTGGATTTGTCAACATTTGGTTTACTCAACTCTTCAATAGTTGCTTCCATGTCTTTTAATCCATTCTCTAAGTCTTCTTCAGCGATCCTAATCTCCAAATTCATTATTTTAATAAATAAAGTTAAGGGATGACAAGCTGCAAGGCTTGAATAATTTCAGTTTTTATTTTCACTTATCTAAATACTATCGCTCCAATGATATTTAGTTATTATATGTGTTTATGAATGCAATAAAAGTTATTTTAAAATTACAATTAAAAAAAAGATTGATTTTCCTATTCATATTTCATTAATCCACCAAAACAACAGTTAAAAAATAAAAGAAATTCTAATAATAATATATCCCAATTATGCTTAGACTTTTGGTCCTCCACTTGTACTACCACCACTTCCTCCTCCTACAGTTGGTTCCATCTTCAATACACCAAATATTGCTAAGATGTATAAAATAAAACCAATCACTCCTAATACAAATCCACCATATACAAGTGTATATGCTAAGAACTTTCTGAAATCACCATTATATGAATAATACTCGGGTGGTACATGAATTGAAATAGCACAAACAGCACCAAATACATGCATCAATCTCATTCTGTCTTTGCCTAAAAACACTGACTTCCAGTTGATGATTAATGCCAATATAATCCAACCTAACATGAAGATGCATAAGTGGACATGACTTTGACTTAAAGCACAGAATGCTAATATGAAATATGAAATCATGGAGATAACTTCTTCTTTACTTGAATCATCAACTGTTAATGAGAATAAAATTACCACTAAACCGTATGAAGCCATAGCATTACATAAATCTCTCCATTCGTTCCATGTTTTATGTGGTGTCTCATTCATAGCTTGTGCTAAAAAGCAAATATCTAATAAAAAATATAAAATCAGTTAATTATACTTGCTAATGTGAGACAAACAACATATCTGATGTTGTCCTTGGAGGGTTGAGTAATCCATGTTCGAAGGAAAGATAATACACAGAATAAGGTTGGTAAAAAGGCAATGTAAAGTAAAATCTTTACATATCCATGAAATTTATCATTACTTGAATTATAACGAAATTCAGTCATGCTCAAGTAAATAATCAATAAATCAAAGTATAATGAGAATAATGAAGTGAAATGAACAACATCTTTGTTAGTAGCGAGTGAAGTAATCTCCTATGCAAGTCATAAAATCATGATATACCTTCGGATTACCCATATATTTCAAAGCCAGAGTTATAAGGACAATTGCTAAATACACAACTGCGAAAATTCCAAGGAAGTAAGACATACCGTCTGGAGCTTCCATCTTTTTATCACTATTAACACGACTTTCATCTATTTTCTGGAAGGCAATTGCACTTAGTTGAACCATTACTGGACCCCACATCCATTCGATGTTGGCTAGTTAAATAATATAAAATTAGCTTTTAATACCAGCATCTCTGAGTTTTTGCATTACACTACCCATAGTTAAAAATTGAATTCTTAAAAAACAGTTATTTTTTTAAGATTATGTAACGGCGTCTCAATTAACTATAAAACCGTTATAAAATAAGCCTCGATTAGAATTTCGGTTTTTTTTATTTTTTATTTCAAAATTTATCTATGTCTGAAGCAAAAAAATGTATTGATTCTTACATATTATTACTTAGATAATGCTGCTGTCTTATTGGCTCCAGCAATCAGCATGGTAATGGCTGCAGGTATCATTTTGAATGTTTTATTTATGTAGCTATTCCTGGTGTAAATAAATCTGATAGACCAGATGCTTTTCGTATCATCTATTTGGTAATAGCCTTCGTAATCTTTGTATTAGCAATTGTAGCTCTAATTATGGGTTATTGCAAAGGAGTATTCCTTTTATGCTTATATATTATAATAGAGTTCTTTCAAAGAAGAAATATTCAACCCAACTGCTATTCACTTTTATTCTTCAATTCCGTTATTCTGGGGATATATGGTTTATGCAATAGAATCATATGTACATAATGATGATAAAAAAGAATCATATTTTGATTGGTTAGATGCTGCAAGATATGTTTATTTAATCTTGATGTTACTCTGTCTCTTATTCATTGGCATAAGTTACTTATGGCATTTTGGACCAGAATGTTTTAACTTTGAAATGGCAATTACATTAGCTGCTCTATGTTGTTATCCAACATTATATGGATATGGTTTATGGGAATGGGATGATTATTTTGCTTCACACAAAACCATTGTAAGAACAATAATGATGATTTTGTTATTGAAAAACTTACAGAGTGGTAAAGATTATGTATTAAATGCTGTAGCACTAGCAGCATCAGTTATGTATGTTATTGGTGGTTTTATGGATGGATTTTTATTAGTGTTAGTTTTATTAGTGTTGATGTTCCCATCAGAATATACTAAATTCATTACACTTGATAATTGGTTACCAATCATTTGGTCTCCAGTTGCATTTGGATTATGGAGCTCAAAAACCTACAATAATGAAGGTAGATTCTATCAAGATTCAATTGCATTCCTTCATATCTTATTATCAATTCCAGCTCAAATCTTTTTAGTGATATTTATCATCATGGCTGTATTAGGAAAGACAAAGAAATGAGCAGATATTATTATTAAATTGAATATTATTAAAGAACCTTTTATTTTTTTATTACTTTTTTGTATATTTAAACAACAAAATAATAAATATCATTTATTTACATTACATTACAAGTTTGTGAGTTAATATCTTTCACTATCTCTCTAGCAGTAAAGAAACTACTAATTGAATTAGTCAGAAATATTCCATCTGCTCTATCTCTTGCTAATTCAACACCAGCTAAATAGCAATAAGAGGATGAAGCTATTTTCATTGCTTGCAAATGTTCAACATAAGTTCCACCAACAAATGCAATATTTCTTTGTCCTGATATCTTCTCTAATTCATCAATAATAATATAAACTAAATCTGGTGATAATAACACACCTTCACATACTCGATTATTCTTATAATAGGAATCAGTAAACATTCTTACAGCTAACTCATTGAATGGAACATCATCTTTAAATGGAAATGTTATTACATTTCTATACTTATCTAGAAATGTATCATGATTTATTAACAATAACTTCAAGTTATTATCTTTACATACTTCGATACATTGATTTATATCTTCTAAATTCTGTTCATGAATAATTGCTACAATATAAACAGCTTTCAAAATATTCGGTAATGTCTCTAAATTCCTCAATATTATTTTATTCTCACATAATCTTTGATAAGATGCTTTTGCCTTGGATATTGACATATTCCCTGTATCTTGAGGTGTATTCATTTCTGATAAGACTCTACTACCAATTCCACTGTATAATGTCCTTTTACCGACTCTTACTACCATTCCAAACATTGTACCTTCGAGTAATACTGAAGTAAATGGAACAAGATTTGATGCTAATCTAAACACATTATATATTATTATTATTATTATTATATTTATACAATGGATCTGCATTATCACAATATTCTAACAAATTATACTGTCTTGATTCTAATCCTAAATAGGATTCAGCTACACATTGATCAGCTACTATTACACGAATATCTGCATGGATTTTATCACCTCCATTTATATATAAAATATCACCTGTAACAATGTCTTCAGCTGAAATTTTTGAAAATTCACCATCTCGTAATACAGTTACTTGTGGTTGAACTAATTGTTGTGCTTCTTTCCACCATGGAGCATCTGGAGGAGGAAATTCACCTGATGTCAGTGCTATACACTTAGGTGGAGGTAATGGTGGTAATGGAGTGTTTTTACCATTCAGTAATAAACGGTCTTGAGCAACAGCTATTGACAAATAATAAAACACTACAAAGATATACAAGTCTTGAGTCCTTTTGCTAAGTTGACCAACCATTGATTGCATAATAAATACAGTGGAGCTTTGTGCTATAAATGAGTATGAATAAAGGTGAAAATACTTCTGTATAGTATAAAATAGTTGAGTTCTTTGGTTTTGGCCCATCCATTGGAGGTGGAGCTGGTTCTTCATCGACACTCACAGTAGCTCCAGCTAAATAATCACTAATTTGATCATCAATCTCTCTTGCTACGCTTTCAAGTCTATGAATCAGAATTGTCTTTAGCGGTAACATATATTGAAATAAGTAATATTGAACAGATATAAATGGAAGAGAAGAAAAGAGAAAAGGGTGTGAAAAAATACCCCAAATTATTGATTTGGCTTGATTTTTCATTTTCATTTATTGAATGATTCAGCCAACAATACATGTGAATAATATTTCAAAAATACAATATAAAACATAATAATAATAATAATAATAATATCTCATGTTACAATTTCTGTTTAATTCTTTGGTGAAGAGTGCAAATATAATCAACATAACTAGAACTAATGCCTTGCTTATCTTCAACCAAACAATTATAAAATACTTTAGCATTTGGTGATTCAGAACTCAATATTTTAATTTCAATATTCTGTTCAAATGGTTTTCTTAAATAATCAATTACATTAAACAAATTCTGTGATAATTCACTTTCATTTACATATAATTGAGTATTCTGGAACTCTTCCAATGTTTCAACACCTGATAATTGTCTATATATATCTGGATTAATAGAATGATTAACAAAAATATATATCTTAAAAAAAAATTAAAGAAAAATAAATTATCAAAATAAATAAAAAAGGATATTCGTTTCCATTGAATAATAAATAGTATTTATTATATTCCAATGAACTACTACTTGGCCATAATAAATTAGGCAATATAATAACACCATCATCATCATATTCACCATAATTAACAGCAACTCTATTAGTATCACTTTCTTCATTACATGATAAATCGAATAAATATGGATATAAATACAATACTGATGTATGAACATTAAATGCTAATATTCTCTATATATAAATAATTATTATATATATTATACATGTGCTTCATAAGATCTAATATCAGCTCTAACATCAACATCTTTATAAGATATCACTCCACTATTATTCATTCTCAATAATGCTGATTTCAACATACACATTGTATATAATGGCAATGTTTTCAAACAATCAGGCAAAACTAACTGACCTTCAGGTGTAGTTGCTGCACAATTCTTACGATAAGATGTTAAAATATCCACACATTGATCGAATGGATAATATCGAGCATCATATAGATTCTTCTCATATAATTTCAATACACATTTCTTCAACATACAATTGACAATACATTCAATATCACAGTTACTAAATACTTCATTAATTAGAGTGGTCGTATTTAACCTTAGATTATGAACTCGAATATATCTCTTCTGGTTAATTGCAGTATATAATAATGCAGTTTGAATATATACATAATCATTATCTTTTAAAGTTGATTTATGTTCAATATCAAAGTTCCAAGATTGTGAATAATCACATCCACCTAGATCTAATTGATCTTTACAGTTTTCATAACCAGGTTCTCCTAAATATCCACTCTCTACTATTGATAATCCTTCACTTACTCTTATCTTTAAGATTGGTTCATATACATGTGGTGCTGATAATGATGTATATAAATCACTATGGAACTGTATAAATGAATCTAATGTTGGTTCTGGATAGTAATACAAATGGCCACCTGTATTAGTTGGTACTTGGCCTAATTCACAGAGTCTTAAGTAATTATCACTACCAAAGGCGAATATATCTATACGTGTATCTTTATTATTAAAGGCAGTAGAACGACAATAATAATAATTATCATCTTCAGGAGTGTAGTATTGTTTCTCATCTTCTCTGCCGTAGATGTTACATGGATCAGATTGATAGGTGACTGAACCACTACCTGTGTTACAAGCACTACCATGGAAGACTAATACCTATATATATATATATAAAGGACAATAAAGAAGAAAGAAGGAGAAGAAGAAAAGAATAATAGAAGAAGAAAAGAAAGTATATATATAAATACTCTTCCTCCATCAACTTGTAATAAATCATATAATGATTCTAAACACGATCCTAAACAATTACTTGGACTTTGATACTCTTCAGTTACTGCTAGTATTGAATCTAATATAATATTAATCTTATCGATCTCTTTAATAGATATTTTGAACTTATCATAAGGTAATGGTGTAAATCCATCTTGATTATCACATACTACATACACTTTTATTTTATCATCTTTAAGATAATAATAATTAATAGTATCGCTATAAGAAAGTATTACAACTTCAGCATTATCAACAGATTCTAATAAATGAATACATTCTTTTAAAAATGCAATTAAATTCTATTTATTATATATTATTATATTGTATATACTTGAAACCATCCACTTTTATAAGCAATATAGCCATTATTCACTGCAAATACATATATAGGTCTTTGGATTGGTCTTTGTTTGAATTGATCTGCGACTAATAGATCATAACTACCATATAATAGTTCTGGATGTTCATTAATATCCACTCTTTTACCAAAGGAATCTAATGGAGCTACATAGTGAATTGGTACTGGTGATTTGGTATTGCAGATATTACATTGCATCTCTGTTCCATCGTTTAAGAATTTGAAGAAGGGATTGATATAGGCTCTAAAATAATAATAATAATAATAATAATAATAATAATAATAATAATAATAATAATAATATATATACAAGCATTTTGAACATCTTATATTTCCTATTAAATCAAAATCAACCATTGGAACTTCACCTTCTTCTTCAGTTAACTCAGCTAAGGGATGAACTACTATACTAAATGGTAATCCACTCGCTATTGCTTGAGATCGAGTGGTTGGTACACGGTAAAGTGTGGATCGGACGAATCGTGGATTACATACTCCATTATCTAACGCTGTGAATGGACGAGTGGATAATGGAGGTAATACGAGATCTGAGGTTTGGAATTCGATTTTTTCTGTTACTAAGGATGGTCTTGGTATGGTTTTTGGATCTACTCTTTGATTGGATGATTTCTAATGATAAATAAATAAATTAATGAAAAATACATCAGCTTTTGTTTTGTATTCGTATTGCTTAATACGATTTCCATCACTCATATCCTTTGCTGGTTCTAGTGGTGGAGCTGGTGCTTGAGGAGTGTAGTTGTGAGGCCTTTGATTTTTGGGGAAATGAATGCCATTTAAAGTAGGAAATGTTATAGATGGTTGTAATCCACCACAATCTGGAGCTGCAACATCTGGATTTCCATTGGGTGTTAATGGTGAAGTTGCTATTTCATTTTCAAGAGGTGGTGGAGGTGGAACTGAATAGCCAGCGTTAAAACTCATTGGATTGTATTTAGTAGGAGCAGTTGGATTTAAAGCATCTGACAGATTTATAGGTGGAGGTGGAATTGCTGTTTGTGGAGGTGCAAAAACATTTGTTTGAGGATTTGGTGCTGGAAAAGTAGGTATTGGTTGTGGAAGTGGAACTGTTTGTGGAGCTACAGGTTTATTCGCTTCATTTGCTTTTTTCTATTGCATTTGTATTTCATTAAGATAAAAAAATATACATTTTGTAATCCTTTAGCAAAGGGATTGTGAATAGTACTCATTACTTCTTACGTAAGAATTTAATTAAAATATTTCAAAAATTATATCCGTTTCTTGAATCACATTTTTCATTTTTGTTTATATCCAATGAACCAGAATCAGGAAATGTTCAATTCATTGAAAATATATCCTACTGATGTTAATACAATTCTGGAGATGCTTAATTTTGTAAGAAAGAATAATGTATACTTATTTCTTTAATTGGGTAGTTTCATCTTCCACTTCTTGTTGCAAAGTATGGAATATACCTCATAGAAAATCATATCAAAGAAATTAAGGATTATAGTATAAGTGTTACTGATTTTATTGTGTAATAATAGAATATGATATAATTGAACAAATTGGAGAAGCATCTGCTGAAGTTGGCAATAAAGATATGTCAATAGTATTTAAGATATATCTATTCAATAGACTTGCTATAAATTATTAAAGAATCAATTCCCAGGTAGTCAGAGAGTAAAAATGTTTCTTGATAGATTGCATGTATTTTATTAATAAGTTTAATTACTAGGAATTGGATAATAAACCTGCAAAAATCTTAGAAAATATAATAAAAGAAAAACCATCCAATATAATCGCTAGAAAACGGGAATTAACAAAGACCAAAGCAAATAAACCAACAGATATATACATAAAACAATTAGTTGAATATTTAAATATATTTTTACAGGATGAAGAAGCTTGGATTGAATTGGCAAATCAATATCACAAAATTAATCACATAAAGTATGAATTGTGTATTAATATATATCTGTATATAGAGATACTATATTTTGTTATGAAGAATTGATCCTTTTAAATCCTTCTAATCCTATATATTTTCTTCAATTAGCTGAATTATATTATACATTGGGTGGAGCAGTTAATATTAAGTTAGCCAGACAATATTATATGAGAGTAACAGAATTAAACAATAGATCAGTACAAGCTTATATAGGAATATGTAAATCTTGTAGTTCATTGCATAAATCACACAATCCTGGTCAATTAAACACAAATGAAACTATTTTCAAGAAAGCTAAAGCAAAAGTATTGGAGTTATACCACGATTCACCTACTTATAAGTATTTAGAGGAATATATCAACTCTCTTACTGTTTAAATGAGTAATTTCTATTATTGCAAGTATTTATTAAATTGTTTTTTTTTAATAATAAATCCAACAAAACAACATAATTCATAAAATCTGATAATAAAAACAATAATAACATCATTCTAACTCTTTCTTTATTCATCTGGACATAATGCATTCTTAAAACTAAAAGGTTCGAATTTATAACCATCAGCTAAATAAAACTTATTCTGAAATTCAACCCAATGTAAACGAACAGCATGAAGATAACATTCTAAAGCATCCATACACAATAAGAAGAATGTAGTCAACAAAGCAAAGATGAAAAATCCAACAAATGTAACAAAGAAGTTTTTCATACTAAATAACATAACCATTATTCTTTGCCAAAATACAAGTGACATTTCTAATTAAAATAAATAATAATAATAATATATATATATATATACGTGAATGTGCTAAACTCAAAGCCCACAATCTCAAGTAGGAAGCTGTATTAGATACACATCCTAACACATATTCAATCACTTCAATTCCTTGATGTATATACAATTCAGGACCATATACTTCCTCTTCCTCTAATCTAATCGTTGGATTATTCTCTAAATATTGTATTCTAGATGGTAATTTATGTTCATTTCTTCCTTTATTCGGTAAACCTGCTATTTTCTTCTTGTGTTCACCGTTAATTAATGTTGGTTTAACTAATAACATCCAAGGTATACAAATCACAGCGATTAATAATAAAAATACTTGTAATTGAGCTTGACCGTTAAACAGTGGAACAGTAACAGTACCTGGTGATAAAGCAATGTTAATCAGTGTAGTGATTAATTCAGGAACTTGTCTATGTTTACTCATTTCTACATCCCAATCTATAAACCATTTTAATACTATAACAAATATCATATAACCGAATAAAGAGACAATGAAGATAATCTGTGGAACTGCTTCAAACCATAAGTCTCTATTGCTTTTGAAATAGATTGTATTAGCTATTTTTAAACATACACCAATAATCATCTATATATAATATAATATATATATATATACATGTATAATTCCAACAATAACAGCTAATTTCATCTTCAATGAATTCACATATACCAATTCATTAGTACCTCTTTTCCACATTGGATCAATACCAAACGGGTAAACTTCACCTTTAATATGAATAGCATCATAAGTAGTCAGATTCGTATTAGGTAATTCATATTTAGTGCCAAATAAATCCATACCAAGTGAAAAACAATCATTATATAATAATCCACAATACATTCCAAATAGACCCATGATAATAATAATATATCTACCTCCAAATATCATATCAAATATTTCACCTAAGTCCATTTTCTTTAATTTATCTTCAAATAATATAAAACCTAATGCAAAGATAGTGATAATTAATGAATGACCTACATCGCCAAACATCATTCCAAACATCAATGGAAAGGTAACTAGAGTAAATAAAGACGGATTAGCTTCACCATATCTTGCTATACCATATGTATCAGTGATACTCTGATAAATTGAAGTAAAATAATTAACTTGGAAATAGGTAGGTGGTTTCAAACCTTGGCTTGGCAATCTTTCCACAATACCTTGGCTTGATACGTTTGAGTGTGCTTTTCTGACTGATTCAATTACTAAATCTTCTTCTGCTTTTAATACCCATCCTTCAGCTCTTAACATTCCACCTACATTAGTTTCACATTTATTCAAAGTATGATAAATCAATTTCTCTTTAGCAATAATCCATTTCCAACTATTCAAGTTGTTGGATATCTCATTTAATAATGACATTAAATTATCATAACTATGATCTAATATATCTTTAGAATCACTGAAGTATTCCTCAATCTCATCACAGGTTTTGTTTACTTCGCTTGTTTTAGGTAAATATGGAACATCATATCTTTTGGCATTAAAAGCATCACATATCTTCACTAATAGACTTTGTATGGATCTTGTACGGTAGAATATTAAGAATACTACCTTCTCTACTTTACTACCTAGTAATTTACCCATTGAGGTGAATTTCATGAAACAATTACCTCTTGTTGCTCTGAATATCATTCGTTCTAATCTAATTTGTTCATCTCTGTCGATAATTCCACTGATAAATGAGAATTTCATCATGGAATCTGCTTCTTCAGCTTGAATTAATGACGAAGTTTCATCGTGGTCACTTAAGTTACCTGCTTTATCATTTTCAAAGAATTCATGGCCTTTAACTAAGATTTCCTTTAATTCAGCTTTCTCGTTGTATTCTTTACGAAGTTGATCATAAATTGCACTTAATTGGTGTAAATCCTTTTCTTTTTCGTTGATTGTCGCTTCTAGATTGTCAAATCCTGCTGTATTTCCTTCACCTTTGCATAAAGTAGAGAGAAAAGTATCAATTGGAGGAGGTTCCTATAACGTATTATCATAACAAAAATTAGTAATACTGCTGGGTCAATATCAAAATCCTTTAAAACACTCTCAAAATATCTTGTCTTTCTCTCTAATTCGTCACATCTTCTTATATAAGATGCATACCTTCTCTGAAATGCAGTTAAATGATGAGACAACTAAAGTATAAATTTGAATTGAATAATACATCAGTAAATTCAACTGAGCCTAATGAACCAAGTTCATCCATTAATTGATGTCCTACGTCCTCTTCAAAGGTAATTGAGAGGTACTCCATTTCAGCTGATCTCAACCATTTCGCCATCTTCGAACAATAAAAAAGATCGAAAAGAAATTTGATTGGATCAAGCTTTCTTCAAGCCTAGTGATTTTTAAATTTGCTTTTTTCTCATTAACTAAAAGGAATAACAAACAAATAAATGTTAAATGTAAATGTAAATATTACATATTAAATACATTATATACGGTAAGAAATTATTTGATTATCCTCTTGGATTATGAAAAGTGAATTATTTCTTCTGTAACTCTTAACAGCAGCTATATCCATACTGTAAGATGCTCTAACTTCATTCAATTCCAAACTGTAATACTTAATACACTCTCTATCAACAATCACTAATTCCTTTTTACTGTCATTATAGTATAAATTAATAATATTATTCACCTCCATAGATGTTATTTCATACAATTTATTAACTTCCTTACTGTCAACATCATAATTAAACATAATTATCTCTCCTTTCTCAGTCACAAGTATATAATTATTATCACCACATATTTCAACTTTATTAGCCCTACTATTACCACATTTCAAAACACATTTCTTATCAATAATTTTATTCACAGTTTCACCACTCACTAATTGATAAATTACAACACTATTCACACTTCCATAATAACAAAACTCGTTTGTATAGTTATTGTATGTATAGTTATTATGATTCATCAGGAATGTATAATAAGAAGTTAAATTATTCCCATTAATATCCCATATTTGTATGACAGTATCATTATCTCCACCATTTGTTAATATCAATATATTATCATCATTACTCTCTTCATATACAAAGATAGATTTAATAGGAATAGTATAATTAGTTGGAAAGGTTTTAATACATTCATAACTAATCATATCATCACTTACATTATAATATTTGAATATTTTGATTATATTACTTTTATTTAATATACAAACAATATATTTACTGGTGATTTGAAGTAATGAACATGATTCTATCTTTAAATCAATGATAGTGGATGTATAAGATTGATTCTTGTTATACACTGTATATAATACTATTGTATTATTGGAGAGTGATAATCCTAATATGTTTTTATTAACATCTTTAGTGAAAGAGGAGGAAATTATACTGATTTCGTTATTTATTTCTAATAGTTTGGAATTTTCTGTAATTTCTTTGATTGGTGATGTTATTGGTGATAGATCTTGGAATGATTGGTTTAATTGGTTATTCTCTAAATCTTGAATTTTTTCTTCTAATTCTCTTATTCTTTCATCTTTCAATTTTATTATTTCATCTTTACTTGCTAATTGATTTCGTATCTCTTGATATATTTCATTTATGTTTGACAGTTTGTTATTCATCTTCGTTTTGAAATCTTTCATCTCATCTCTACTTGCTATCAACAATTCTGCCATTTTTAATAATTTCCTTTTCAACATATCGTTGTTTGCTTGTAAACTGTTATTTGATGTAATAGAGTATCTCACTTCATTATCTCCACTTTCTATGCCTTCATCTTCTGATACAAATGTGATTAAAGGTTCTTCACAGTAGGATTTCTTAGCATTTTGTATTCTATCGATCTCTTCAGCAGCATCCTTCAAAAATTCAGAAAAATCTTCCTGAATATCCTGTATTTCACACATAACTGCATGTGTTTTCTTTAAATCTTTCTTTGACATGAAATTTTTGATTTTTAAAATTTTTGAGACAAACCTTCTCAAATCAAACTTATAGACAAACCATCTTGTATTTTTCATCTCAAAATGCAGCATATTCTAAAGAAATCTAAAGCATTATATTCTTGTAAACCTATAGCAAAAACTATTTATTTACGAAATTTGGCTTACTTATCATCCTATGTTACACAGATCAGATCATTCTCGACAGGATGGAAAAGATTCCACAAGTATTTATATATTATTCATTAAAATCGATAGAAGGAAAAGAATCAAATCCAATCAAAGATTTAAAAATAGATTATATATTATCAGAAGAAGAAAAGAAGGCTAAAGCATGGCAAGCACTTGATGATAGTATTGCAGAAGTATAAATATAATATAATAATAATATTATAATATAGTGCCAAGAAGCAGTAAAGAAATTATATTCAGAAGGTAAATACACAGAAGCAATAGAAAAAGCCTTGGAAGCCAAAGAGAAAACACTCAGTTTCTATGGAGAACATCATGCAATATATGCCTCAATACAAAATAATTTAGCATTATTGTACAAATGTATAGGTGACTTTGACCAGAGTGAAAAATGTTATAAAAAAGCAATAGAAATATATGAAGATGTAGCAGGATCTAATAATTCATCCACACTCACATGTCTTAACAATTTAGGATTATTATATAAACTAAAAGCTGAGAAGGAAAGAGATAATAATTATCATCACAATTTACAGTTAGCTGAGTCATTAATAGTGGAAGTATTTAACCGTAGATATGAACAGTTATCGAGTAACAATCCAATATTATCACAGTCATATAGGACAATGGGTAATATTGAAAGATTATTAGGTAAATATGAAGAAAGTGAAAAACACTTATTTGAAGCTATGAGGATAGTGATTCACTGTTATGGTGAAAATCATCGAGAGACAGCTTTAGTATTTAATGATATTGGTATGTTTTATACTGTAAGAGAACAATATGATAAAGCTGAGCATTTTTATAAGAGATCTTTGGAGATAAGAACACAATTATGTGGTGAAGGCCATCAAGATACAATATCAACGAAAAATAATTTAGCTGAGTTATATATACACATGGGAAGGATTGATGATGCTACAAAGATACAGAATGAGTTAATCGAGACTATTGAGAGATATTATGGAGATAATGGTAATAAAAGTCTTCCGCTGCCTAAGCCAACAGAAACTCAACCTACACAAACACAAACACAAAAAGAAATAGTAAATAACAATAAAATTAAATAATTTTGTTTTGTTTAAAGTTATTTTGTTATTAAAATACAAAAGAAACAATGCAAATAAGAAACAATTTCTCTAAATAAGATAAATTTTATAATAATAAATGCAATTATTTTCTTAAAATTAATCTAGAACACTCCTTCCTTACTTTCAACAATAAAATCTTCCTTACTTTCAGTTGTTGAATATGATTCACCACTGGATGATGAATATCTTCTTTCATTCATTTTACTTTCTTGATACTGAGTTGAATAATTAGTTAAAGTACCTGTATTAGCAGCTGTACTATTAGCAGTTGCCATTGTACTGCCACCATTAGTCATACCTAAGAAAAACTCTTCATCTTCATCACTCTCATCATCTACACTTAATAATTTATCAGCTGGTCTATATCCAGACCAATCTTCATGGTATTCAGGATTTAAATGATATACACTGCTTTCAGTAGACATGCCACTGGTTACACTCATTGTCTCTGATACTGTGGAAGTACGAGATTTAGCGGATTTGACAGATTTACCTGATTTACTTGAACCTTTTGATACTGTTGAAGATCTATCATATTCATCCATTGCTACTGTTTCTATTGGTTGATATTGTTGTTGTTGTAATAATTGTTGATCTTCTGATGTTTGAGATTGGTTTGATTCTGGTATTGAAGCAGAGGTAGATGATTTTATTGATACATGTGATTTAGAGGACTTAACTGACAATGCTGATCTAGCAGTATTAAATCCTTGTAATGATATAATTTGATTGTAAATCATTCCTAATGGAATTGGATCTCGTGGTGGTTCTTTTGGTGGGATTTCATCAGATTCTGTGAATTTTAACATTCCTTCTGGACATTTCATAGGAATACCATAGGATTTACCAAATCTTGGGATTAATTCTAAAGCATTTACTAGATTTCTCATATCAGCACCAAAGGACTTTCCAAAAGCATGAATAAACACTGGTCTTTTATGAATAATATTATCAGTAAAACCAAATACTGGAGCAAATCTAATAGGAGTTTGACAGACTGGTGGTAAAGTGCTGCTTCTTTGTGGGACTATTTCTTCTACTGGATCTAATATTGATTTAGCAGTTTTGGTCATTGGGGAATTTGCACTTGAACTGAATAATGGAGTTAATTCTAAATAAGCAGCTGGTATTCTACATTCAGTATAAGTGATTCCTGAATCTTGTTGACTATTTCCACGTTTCATACTTTCTTGATACTTTGATTCTTGATAGCTATTATATTGGTTACTAGCATTAGGTGAAAATGACTATTATTGAATAAATATAATTATAAATACTTGATTACTAATTGTGGCTGTATTTGTTTTCTCAATTGGTTCTAAAACTCTTGAACGGCTATTATTCATTGATGGACTTGCACTATTACCTCTAAAGCAAATTAATAATAATATTCATACCTTGGAACTGGTGACCAGGCAGTATATTCTGAACGATAGTTTAATAATTGATCTAAATTCTTTTGATATATATTGCCAACGTCTTTTGTAGTAGAATTCTGTGATGTTGTACTTCTTTTAGATCTTGATTTAAGAGATCTTTGCATATAATTAAAAAATAACGAAGTTTGCTTGAGAGGCTTGACCTTTTTTCGTTTTTTTCAGTTAAGTCAACCAGAGTTTTTAGAAACAAATTATAATATTGAAATAATTTAGTTTTACTTAATGAACCAGATTGCCAATGATTTTGACATAAGTGTCAAGAATCAAAGATATCTAGTTATTTTGCAGCTATTTAATGTTTTAATATTTTTTCAAGTTTATAATACAAACAAATACTCTTGTAAATTAGTAGAATTTACTGCTTTATAAAACTAAATTTATTTCTTTTCCTCTCTTTATCTCGTAAAATAGTGTTTCACGACATACTTTCTAATGTTTTCAATTTTTAATACTAAACATTGATAGATGTCTTTCATCTTCTTCAATGTCTTGATAGAGGTTATTGCTAATCCCATAATGGTTAATTATAGGTAATATATTCAGCAATAAATCACTACTTTCAAAATTATTGAATACATCTTGATAATATACTTGAAAAGCTTTAATCTTGTCCAATTCAGTCATTTTATCCATAGTTCGCATTTTAAACTTTATGAAGTAATTATTACTGACATCAGCAAATAACCAATTGATAAAACGGTGATAACATTCATTGTTTTGATGAGTGAAAGTAAGATTGCTTTTTTCAATCACATCTACTTTTTTCTCATTTATTTCTACTAGATTTATATTTATAGTAATAGAAATCCTTAAAACACTAGATTTCATAGACAGTGATTCTATATAAACAATAAAAGTGCAATTTTCTCTAGTTTTGTCCCACTCTACGCAATAATCAACAGTGGGGAGAGAGATTATTTTTATATGCCTTTTCAGACGTTTTATTGGCACATTCATAGCTTCGGCAATTACATTTTCATTAGTCCTATCCCATAATAACCTCAAAAGTCTTTCGCATTCTTCTTGATTGTAAGGCAGATGTGATCCAAAACCTCTAGTTAATGATATTGTCCCTGTTGTGCGAAAACACTTTACCATCCGAGTTATTTGCCTTCTGCTTCTCTTAATCTCACTAATCATCTGCTTCATTCTTATTTTCTTGGCACAATATTGTTTTATCAACGATATAATTGATTTTTTATCCAATTGTGGTGTTTTATTGCTGGTTCTGTTAGTTTTATTACACATATAAATAAAGAAATTTGATTTGCTGATGGAAATGAATGAAAAATAAGACTATCACAGTTTATATTTTTTGCATATAATACTGCATATATGATATTCACATTATGGAGGTTTATTTGTATAGAATTTGATTATTGCTAGATTTCTCAAATGCTTCCGCGATCAGTAGAAATTGCTGTATAAACTATATTTTTGGAGTATTTTCCATATATTATTTAACAACTGCAATATATTGATTGAAATACATTTTAGTGGTTAATTTAGCTAATCTGTATAACGCATATTTATATTGTTTGTAGAAGCTTTAGCTCATTAAAATATGACTGAAAGTGAGTGTTAATTATCTATTTTTACGAATAAATGACAAAATTTGTTAATTAATATAGAAAATGATTGAAACTGTGTCCATATAATATTATTTGCTAATATAATCATTATCTACCCAGAATATTGAATTTTGTAATTGAACTGAAATTAACCAAATTACCTAGTTTTGTAAGGATAAAATATTGTATAGCCAATTGATTGAATGATATTACGTCATTGATTTAATATATTTACATAAGATTCATTAATTACTCCATTTTTTCTTAATCTAAGATTATATTATTAAATAATTAATATTATTATAGGTAAATGAATTTGAACATCTGCATGCTTATTTTATTATATTTATGTTGATTTATAATAGTAAATGTATGTAATGAATATAATTGTATTTTACTTGTTCTATATTGATAATACAATCATTCTAAATATTTATAATTATTATTATTATATTATATTAGATAAATAAATTATTAAATAAGTAGTAAACTATTTATTTAGTGTGTTAAAAGATTGTTGGACAATGAATGTGAATGTTACAGTGAATGTCAGTCACATTAAATTGCTCAAAACAACGAAATTTAACAATATTTAAATATTATTGGTTGGTTATAAGTATTCTAAAGAATAACGAAACATATTCATATACTTTATAGGTTTATAAGAACAATTTCAACAAAAATATATTCTCTGTTTATTTTTATATATTCATTCGTTTTTTATATACAAACTAAAAAGTATTTATAGTTTCTTTTCTTTATCTTTACCTAATTTTGTAAATTTCAAATAATCCACCACACACAACAGTTTATAATAATAATAATAAGTGTATTTAAGTGATTTACACCGATTCAGGTAATTTTAATCATTATTCTCAAATATCAAGCAATTCTACGTAATTAGTGTTAGTGTCTGGATAGTATATACCTCATGATTCTACTACACTATTAATGAATAGTAATACATGTGTATTATCTACAAATTATTGTAGTGTTTGGAATATTATATATGATTTATAATATCCAGACATTAACAATAATTGTGTAGAACATAATTGATATTTGGTAATAAATGATTATAATATTGATCTTCCATTATTCTAAATCATCAAAATCTCAGAGGTGATCTTGATCTTGATCTACATGTTGGTGATGTTAATAGAGATAAAGTAAATGGAGATAATGGCTCTAACAAAGATGATGATGATGATGGTGTTAATAATAATGATGGTGGAAATATAAAATCATTATTATTATCAGATTCATCTTCGTTAGATGTTGGTGAGTTGTTTAAAGAATTAAGGAATGAATTAAATTCATTTCTATCTTTATCTTCCTCACGATGATCTACTGATGGAGATAACAATAATGTATCAGGTGAGAATGTTAAAGGAAATATATAATGATTATATTTTTTCATCAATATATTTATAATGCCCTTTAACTTATCTTCTTCACCATTTTGTTTTACATAAAGATTGAACTTTTTGTAATAACATTCCATCTTCTCAATTGGCTTTTTTGATTCATTTGGTCTATCTTTGACATATTTAAAATATGTTTTACTCATTACTTCAATGATTATTTCAATTAATTTCAAGTAATCTTCATCATTTTCTCCATTTATCATTTCTTCTTTTTCACCATCCACTTCAAGTAGATAACTAACAACTACCAGCTCATTCTTTTCCTGATCTAATCCTAACATAATACCTCCTTTGTAATTCACTTTGCTCTTAATAGGAACAACAATTTTGTTGGATTTGGTAAAATAAAATGACAAACTTGGGTATGACAAGATATTTACTTTTCTTCTTTCTGTGCTAAGTTTCTTGTTAGTCTTATCACATACTCTTTCTATAGCATCAATCATCTTTTCTGATTTTGGCATAAATGTCAGTTCCTTAAACAAAATAACAGCTTCTTCTTCAGTATATGGAATATGTCCAGTTTTTACAAACTCTGTCTTACCACTTTCCTTAAAAGCTTTCTTTCTTCTGCAAAATGTCCTCACTTTAAGACCTAAAGACTTTGCAGCTTCTTCATTAGGTATTTTATGTTGAATAACATACTGCATGCAAGCAGTATAGTCTTCCGTTTCCATTAGATTTTTGAATGATAAAAGTTATTACAGCAAAACGACTATAATTTTAAAAATGTAAAACATGATTGTGTTAAAATTCGTTATTTACGTATTTATTTGACTTTTAAACCATTTATTTCTGTTAATTAATGTATAATGCTTTACAAAACAATCTATTACACAACATTAGCTATAAATATCTAATATCTCTGATATTGCATTTTATGCTATTCTAATCTATTTATCACCTAATAATGTGTATACTAAATACAATAATATTCAAATATCCTTCATTTTTCTTTGTATAATTAAAATAATTGTGTTTTCTAAATAATAGTGTGTAAAACATCGGCTATTTGTATTCACTACTGTATACACACTTTAACACAAAGCACATAGTATTGCTTACACGATTAATTATGATTGATTGTTGATCATACCAGATTTTGGTGAAATTATGTGAATAAGGAAAATCAATTATCCATTCTCTCAATAGAATTTATTTATTTTACTCTCAGCTCATTATACTCATCGAGTATGATGTAGATTTACATTGTCTTCCAGTGAGTCAATATTTCTAACAAGATAAAAGAAAAAGTATTGGATGAATGTCAAGCTTCTGGCTTGAATTAAATACACTTGTTTCTTATTATATAGCGCTTACTGTGGTTAAAGTATATTATCAGTGCGTTATTTACACCATACAACCCCACATAACCACCTCATTTAAATCATTTTAAAATTTATCTGTTTATCTCTGCTTCTATCATTTATTTTGATATACAAATTGGTTCTTTTACTTCATTTGTTTCAAATAATAATAAAATCATTCATTAAATACGCTTAATATCATCTGCATGTTCAGTAATTAAAAATCGAAAAAAAGCAATTCTGTGAAGTTAACAACAAAATCCTTCTTATTTTAGCCTGAAATTTTGACAAATAATAGTATATAACAATGTCTTTCGATGAGCAACCTCGTAGAAAAAAGTACACAACCTCGATTCATTTATCACCCAAAAAGTTGTCTCTACTGTATGAACGGTATAAAGCTAGAGAAATATCCTTAAGTCAACTAAGCCAAATGACAGGATGGTGTGCACGTCAAGCTTCTCGTAATTACAAAAAATATATAACCACTGGTCAATCTATCGTCATCAGAGGGTATGGAAGTCATTTACCATTTACAACAGAACAGTGTTACAAAGTTTTACAATTATCTTGGGAAGGTAATGATCATAAACAGATTGCAGCTGCATTAGATGTACCTCTTAAGAAAATTAAACGTCCTTTAACAATATTAGCCTATCCAACAATGAAATACTCCATACTAGAATATGAAAATACAAATCTCATCTCACTTTTAGTAGGTGTAAAGATGACATGTGTAAAAGATGGTGAAATATATTTGCACATTTTATATAACAAAGAATTAAACTGCGTTATTGCAAAAAACATTCATCATGGTGAAAAAATTGAATTAAAAAATGATGGAACGAAAAAAGAAGATTTTAAATTACTTATTAATAAAATACTAACGAATATGAGTGCAGATTATTATCAATCCTTTAAGATGAGAAGAATGTTAGATAGAGAAGGTGATGAAGAAAGATTAATAGAATATATCGTTTATTTTCAGAAACATATGAACAAATTAGATAATAATGAAATATCAGTTATTATTAAACAATTGATTGACAACACTACTGATATTACACATTTTCCTTTGTATTCATGTAGTGATTCAAAATGTATTATTATTATTATTATTATTATTTTATAGTTTTACCAAATACATTGAATTATGTTCAGAATATATATCTTGAGATGTTGAAGAATGGATATAAAAATGAAGAATTGAATAATATTTTTAACCTTGAAATTATAAATATTCCTGTAAATAAAGAAACATTCCCGTTAATAACGTTATTTTATTATGCAATATTAAATCAACCAAAAAATATACCAACTCCAAATCCAACTCCAACTCCTTAATTTTTTCTTATTTTTACTTTTTTTTTAATTCCAAAAAATACAATAATAACTAAAACAAAAAAATAAATAGATTTAAATTGCAATTGATCTTTGAGTTTGACAGGCTTCACCTGAATATCCCTCAAAACATTTACATTCTCCTGTTTCAGATTGACATGTTCCTCTTCTACTACATAATGCATAAGCTTGTTTATCAGCACTAGCATTTATTTCACCTTTATTATCAACAGTAATTTTTGTATTATCTGCTTTAACTATAACACCAGTTGTTGATGAAGTAGATGTAGCAGTTGCATCTGTTCTTTTAACATCTACCTTATTTGAAGAAACACCAAATTTCTTCACATCTCCTTGATTCATACTTATTAATAAATCAGCACTACCAGTAGTAAGAGCAGTACCAGCTGCTTCCTTACCACATACAAAACTAACTGCTGCTTGATTTAAATAAGGAACATTTGAAACTATTGATCTTCGAATATTCTCTGTTATTTGAGATAATGTTGAAGAATCAACTGTTAATTTACCATTACTATCACATTGTGGATAAGTAGCTATTTTCGATATCATTGCAGTTTCATAAACCATTCCATCATAAGCAAATTGGAAATAAATATTACTAGCTGTTACATCATTCTTTAATCCACTTTCTCCAACAATTCTGTAATTGAAAGTAACACCTGATAATACAACTGGATCAAATCCTTTAGGACAAGTTCTCATACTACAATCAATACCTTCCCATCCTGAATCACATAAACAACTCAAATATTTCTCACTTTCCCAACCATAATAACTTCCACCATTATCATGAATTATTGTTGTACTTGTTAAACAACTACCATGACCACTACACACTTTACCTTCAGTACTGGACGGACAACTACGACGTTGACATGCACTACCTTCATATCCTTCAAAACATTCACATTCACCCTTTGTTCTATCACATTTACCAGCATTTGAACATTCAGCATATCTATGTGCTCTAGTGGATGTTACATAATCGGATAAATCTTCGGCTATTCCTCCATTTGGTCTCCACTCATCTGTAGCTGAATTCTTACCAACTGAACCATCATGGTTTATATCACCTAATGGAATATCTACAAACGCATCATCGTAAGGACAACTTCTTAAACTACAGTCAGCACCTCCCCAACCCATAAAACAAGCACATTTATCATTTGCTCCACATCTACCATGTCCACTACAGTAATTATTACAAGCAAGTGATAACGAAAACAAAATTGTTATTAAAAACAACTTATACATCAAGAAATCCAAAAAATAAAAGATTATTGAAACGGTTTAATTTCTAATTAATTTTGGAACAGTTGTTAATAAACACAATAAACAAATATCAATAACATCTTACAACTATATTATACTATTTCTAACCAATCACTTGCATTTATACTCTTGGTTGGCTCTTTTTTCATTTTCAACTTAATATTATCTCCTAAAACATAGCTTTGATTACTTTCAACATTCACACAAAATCCAAACTCACTTTAACAATATCTCCAATTCACAAGCATATCTATCACTATTTATTCCCATTATTACTCCATTATATAATTCATTTTTATTATTCTTATATCTCCTTAACAAATCTGCATATAGCCAATTTTCACTCACTTCAAATTCTATTTCTTTTGCAACTTTATGAATTTCATGAACAGATTGACATATTTCATTCACTTCATCTTTACTTAACAGTTTATCATCTATTTATAATATTATTATAAAATGAAATACTAAATATATGTGATTTAATTTGTCTATGAACTAATATATCATTATATCTACGAATAGGCGAAGTTGATTGACAATAATAATCTAAACCAACTCCACTATGATAATGTGGTATAGTATCAATAAATGCTCGATTAAAATTCCTCATAGTGAAATAGGATATTAATGATTCATTCATGTTGGTATTCATTGTTTTCATTACATTATATTAAAGAAAATAAACGAAAAAAATATATAAAAAGGATATTAACTTCATATTTCATATCATCACCACTCATATTCTTATCTAATATCATTGATCTATAAGGTAATGCTATTTTCTATATTCAATACAAAAATGACTATCATACATTTTCTATTCCATATTTTGCACTTATTTCACCACCTAATAACATCATTTCCATTACTAAATTATAACTCTAATAATAAATATAACAATATTATCATACTTCGTTATTATTACTGTCTTTTATGTACAATATATCATTATCTAATAAACACTGTTTGTGAGAACTATCTCTAATTATTACAGATCCATTATTACTTCGATAACTATAAACATATATAATAATACAATTTAATACATTTCTCTTAATTTTGCTCTTTCTAATAATAATTTCAATTCATTTTCATATTTTATTGATTTATTATTTGGTTTAACACTTGATTTATAAATAATTTCATTCTCTTTTGTTTTATTTATATTATCTAATCCACAGTATATTTTTTTCTCTTTAATCAAATCAATGTTCAAATCATTCATTTTCAAATATTTTACACTTTCCTGTAAATCTTTGTAATTAAATCGAATAACTCCACTTATTACACTTGGATATATATCATATGTTTTAATCGAACCATCACTATTCAACTCACATTCAAATGTAATAACAAAATTATCACAATCTTCTTCTAATGTTGTTTCTTTGATTATTTCATTTGGAAACATTGTATCTCTTCTATGTGGTAAATAAGAAGTAGTTCCTCTATAACGACTATAAATATCATAATATGAATTGGGTGGAATTATATTAGATGGATCACTAATATGAATGTATATTTTACCAGTTTTATCATCTATTCCTATACTATCATCTACTTCAAATGTCTATATAATTATTATTAATATAAATAAATAATTATATATATATATATATATATATATATATATACATCATCACTATCAATAGCAAAACTTCTCATATTTCTCAAATCTTTATAATACTTTTTATATTTACCAATTTCAACTGGAAAAGACAATTCATTCTTTTCTTCTTTTTCATTATTATCTTTTTGTTTTTCTTCCTTTTCTTCTTTCTTTGTATGTTCTGGTATTCTTGGTGGATTTTTACTATTCAATACATTTAAATTACTGTAAAATATTGAACTAAATTCATAATCCTCATTAAACAGTTTAATAAATTCATCTTCCATTTCATTACTAATTAACATATTTAAATTCTCTTTCACTTTTTCATCATCTGTTTCTCTCTCTATCCCTTCTTCTACTATTTCTTCGCTTATTAGTTTAATGTTATTGTTTTTACATGACTTCAATATCTCAGGAATTAACCAACTCTTTAATAAATAATCTCCACTATTTAACGATTCTTCTTTTCTAATATTTCTTATTCGATAAACTGAATTTAATATCAATTCATCATTTAATTCATTAAACTCTTTCATGTTCTATTCAATTATAATAATCATTATTATATATACGGATTTTACATCAGTTTGAATTATATTCTTCCATTTGATGTAAAATTTCATTATTTCTTTTTTACCAACTTTACTTCTTTCTATTTTTCTATATTTTATTAAACTTTGCCTATTCTCTTTTTCTAAAAGTAATTTCACATTTAAAGGTAAGCATTTGTATTTATATAATTTATTAAATGAATGACTGTGAGAATAATACATATTTCTACGATTGAAATACTATTCATTAAATATATATAAATATCATTATTTTTATACTAAATTATAAAAGTATTTATAACATAATTTATCTATTTCATCATCTATTTCTGGGTTCAAATAGTCTACTGCTTCATCTAAAGTGAACTCTTCATAATTCCGTAGTGTATTGTACATATCTTTTTCTTTTTCATCTGTTAATTTACCAAAATATTTATTTGTGTTATTTTCTATTGTTCTTAATACATCCACTTTTTCTAATAACGTTCTATATTCAGTTTTTGGAGTAATACAGCTGTTGATACTCCTTTCACCTATCTATATATAATTATTGGATAAATAACAAATTAATACCCAAATATTAATTCCAGATGGTATTAATCCTATACAACTTCCATGCGACTTTTCAACAATAATAAATGGCTTATTTCTGCTTGTTTCATTACAGAAACAACAAAGAGATCCAACTTCAGGTATTAAATCATTAGTTCTATCTCTGTTCAAACGAATTTCTGATATAAAACATTTTATTATTTTAATTTGATTGATATGTGTATTAATACGAGAGAAAATAGAAAACATTAAAATTGTTTGGCTCGAAAAAATAATGTCATTTCATACTAAAATCATTAATTAAAATATCTCTATTTAATTATTATATACAACTTATTAATCTATATTATCAAAATTTAAGGGATAAATTTTACTACAATACAAGTCGCATTATCATCTTGTGTAGGATTACTCAATAACAATCTACATATCTCCTCACAACTCTTGCCGAATAATTCATTCTTAATATCATCTAATTTTACAGAATCCCACACTCCATCACTCCCTAAAATTATATAACACTCATTATCACACAAATAGGTATGATATATATCAGGAAGAGGTATAACACCGTATTTAACCATATATTTATGACCTAATGATCTAGTAACACCTAACTGTACAGAACTGTTTGGTTCAGTGATATATCCATCACAAGTAAATTTAGTGGTTGGATAATCTTCATGGATTCTTATTTTTTCTTCATAATTAAATCCATTGTGTTTTGAAAGAGGTATATCATATTTTACTTTATTTTCTTCTTCATTTTTGGTGAAAATTATTGCCTGGGAATCACCACAGGATGATATATACATGTTATTATTTGTATATATTAACACTAAACCTGTTGTTCCTAAATCTGCAGTAAATGAATTCTTTTTATCACTCCAACATATAACATCATCTTTCATTACTTTTAACGAATTTTTTGGATTGTGTTTTGGTTTTATATACTATTTGAGTGATATACTAAAACTAAAATGATTATACTGTAAGTATCTGGTAATTTGTTATATATTGTTAATATTTTTTCATGAATCTTTTCAAATAGCTTTATTAATGCAGATTTTGCATTTTTCTGAAGGCTTGATTTAAAAGAATCCCATCTTTCTGTAACAAGTTCTTCTACAACTCTTACAGCAGTTTGAGACGCTGTTTCTCCACAAAAACTATCTGATGCAAATATAATACTAAAAATATATACGACCATCAAAAATTGCAAAAACAAAACTACTTTCATCAATTCTATAAGAGTAATACGAATCCTAAAATGTGATAACAGAACTATTATACTTGATTTAATCCTCCATACCTCGTCCCTGGCGTTGTATCTGAAGAAAACTGAAGTGACATTTTTTGAGCAGATCATGGAATTATTTGATTCTCACTGTCACATTCATATTAAAGGCTTGTTATCATTCCTAAATGTTGTGGAACAAAACAATGAAAAGGCTAATGTGAAGAAAATAATGTGTAATGCAACTAGAATAGAGGATTTTGAAGTTTTAAAAACACTTTATTCAGATTCTGTTTATATATCATTAGGAATACATCCTTATTTTGTTGAAGATGGTAAACTTGAAGAAAATATAAATATTCTTAAATCATATTTAATTGAAAATCCAAAATACTGTGTTGGTGAAATAGGTTTAGATAAATTAAAAAAAGACATACCAATGTTTCTACAAACACAATATTTCGAATCTCAGCTGTTATTAGCAAAAGAATTAAATCGTCCAATATCTATACATTGTGTTCAGAGTTATGGAACATTAATAGATATAATAAAGTTACATTTACCATACAATAAAGGAATATTATTACATTCCTTTAATGGAAGTATGGATGTTGCTAAAAGGTTTATTAATGAATTGAATAACAAAGGAAATTCAATATATTTCTCATTTTCATCAATGAAAATATCTAATAAAAAGTATGCTATAATTATATATGTAAATAGAAAAGAAATGATGAAAGAAATAATCAAAACAATCCCATTGAATAGATTATTAATAGAAACTGATTCACCAGATGGTTTATTTGATGATATGTTTTATTCTAATATTGTTATAGATGGTAAAATTATGAATCAACCATCTAATATTATCACTGTATATACATTTATTAGTTTATTACAATAATAGATATGTAATGAAATAGGGAATATATTAAATAAAACACCAATAGAAATATCACAAATAACATACAAAAATGCATTAGATTTATTCACAATTTAATATTTATTCTGTTGTTATAGATTTAAGTTTTCTAGTTTAGACACTAAGTCAGTTACTTCTGATTTAGATTCAAGTTTCTTCTTTTGTTGTGGATTTAGATATTTTCCTTCTTTTTGTTTTTCTTCTAATTCTTCAATTTTCTTCAATTCTGTTTTAGCTTCTTCCAGTTGTTTTGATGTTGTTGTGTCTTTATTTTCAACAGGTTTTGGCATTGTTATTGATTCTGTGGTAGTTGTTTTTGATACTATTCATGATAAGAATAATAAATTCATTAATTTAATACTTTCAATCCCTTTTTCTGTTTTTACTATTGGTTTACATTTTTCTGTATTTTTCATTACTTCTAAAGCTTGTTTTTCTTCTTCAGACAGATTCTCATAACCTCCTTTTCGAGATATATATTTTTCAACATATTCTTTTCTATTACTGGTTATTTTACCTCCTGAATGTGCTACTCTACAATTTATTTATTAATTTATACTTTGGTCCAGTAGATACATTTGCGTATTTAGCAGGTTTTGAAAATCTTTCTTCTCTAGCTTTTCTCCTCGCTAGTTCAGCTTCATCAACAGATGGCGCTTTCAGTCCTTTCATTTTATAATTATATATATCGTAGAAGTGAAGAAATATTCAAATATTCAAATTAGCTTGATTCCTAACTTGTCATTTTTGCAGTTAACTTTTGAATTTTTGACTTTTTTGTTTTATATAGACATTATTAAAAAATAAAAATGAGTTTACAAAGTACACAAAGATCAACTACAAAATATAAAGCAAATACTCCAAGAATGGACTCTTCTGTCAGATCAAGTTCCAGAAATACAAGGTATAAAACAAAAATAATGTTAACTGGAATATAGTGATCAATCATCAATGGCAATGAGTGCTTCACAAATGATGAATACACAATATGAAGAAATAATTGCACAGCAGAAAGATGAAATTAATAAATTGACAGGTGAAGTGATAGTATATATTTTTAGAAAGTAATTGTGAATAGGATTTAAAAAATGAACTACAAAATCAAGGAGAACAAGCCCAAGAAGAAATATCAGAATTAAGAGATATTCTAAGAAGACTAGAAATGGAAAACAGAGATATGAAGATGTTAATAGGAAAACAATACGGATTACATCACCCTACAACAGAACCTGTATTATATATTTAGTCTAATTCATCTATACAGAATACTACTCGTCAAGCAAAAGTTGTCAATGGATTTAGAAAGCCTTGTATAATAGATTTTTATTATTTATTTCATTAGATATTTCAGAAGCTCCTGTTGAATAGAATAAATGTTACTGTATATTTTTTAATAATTTATAGTCTTTTGATTGTTATTATTTTCATTTTTCACTGATTTATTTCCTTTATCTGTCTCAAAACACAAAAAAGTAGTGTCGCTCTTCTGGCCTAATGGATAAGGCGTCTGCCTCCTAAGCAGGAGATTCTGGGTTCGAATCCCAGGTTGGGCGTTTTCTTTTTTTCTATTTTATTTCATTTATCTTTACTTCAAATTGTATTATTTCTCTTCATTTTTCATTATACATAATGATGCACACTATAGTCACGTTTTAGTGAAATTTGGAGTTATTTTTGGATTTAATTATATAATTACTTATATTTCATTGTATTCTTGGTTATATTCATAAACATTACAACAAAATAATTCTTTTATAATAATTTTGTAAATATATAAGTTGATATGAATGAGAAATAACGAATTTAAAAATACTTGTATTTTTGGTGTTTGGAAATTTTCATTACAATTCTATATTGAATAAAGTTGATTATCTCTCTTATGCTTTTATATAAACCACAATATTTAGTATAGAAGTAAATAATATAGAACAAATAAAATATTACAATTTAGAGTTATCACTATTTTAAGGTGGGTCGATTGGAGGTGCAAATTTCCCTTTGGAACTTAATTGTTCTTCAATTGTATTTCCTTTAATTTGCGCTTGTAATTTTTTATCTTGCCATTGTTTATAATAATCCTCAACAGTTGGTGTTTCTAAAACAAATCCTTCAATTAGTTTTGTACAACAAATCTGTGCATCAGAATGCCAACTGTCTATTTAAAACAATAAAACAACAATATATATATACTTAATGCAATATTCTTCAATGGTCCATATAAATAAGGAAAGAATATTTTACCACATTTTTTACTATTTAATATACCATCTGTTCCAATTAAAGAATCGTTATAAAATAAGGTAATTACTCTTTCAATCACTTGAAAATGAGGACTTTCTAATCCTTTGGCTAATATTGTGAAACATAAATCCAAAACTTTGTCTCTATTGTCAAAAGATAATTTTTGAATTATCACTAAGATATCTTCAACTTCAGAGATGAATTGAATTGCTTTTTGTGAAGAAGATATTGGCCAATACTTCAATAATCCTTTTACTATACATTCACCGGTGGTTGGATCTTTTTCAACAAACTATTTAAATTGAATTATAAAAACTATATATTATACTTGGTAAAAACAGTATTGTAATTGCTTACAATATTGTATGAAAGAAGGAGGTTTGTGTAATGGAACCAAAGAATATCTTAGAAAATTTAAATGTTCTTTTCTGATTGGCACTGCAAATCCGTTAATAATACTTCCCAATATTTCTAATAATTCGCCCATTCCCCAATGCATTTCAGTTTCATACACAAATTGGTAAATTGAGTATCTAATATAAGTTCTAATATGACGTCTGTGAGCTACAATTTTGGCATATATTCTGTGTAATATTGCTTTTAAATAATCTCTTTCTCTTGGATCCATACAATTAAACTGATTAACTAATCTTTGACAAAATACTTGTGAAATATATTTTTCTAATACTAAACCTGTTACTTCTGATTTTAAGACAAATCTTAAGAACATATCATATCTATAATAATAATAATAATAATAAACAAAAATGAAAAAATACATTAATTGTAAATGCATCCAAGCTGGGTCAAGTATTGGATCATCCTCTTCTGGATCAAAATCTGGCACTGGCTCTGGTAATGGTCTGAATATATTCCTCTCAACCATTGCTACTAATTCCTGTAATGTTGATTCTTGAAAAGGATTTAACTACATTCACTGTGCCTATACATTCATGAAGTTCTAATAGAATATCTTTCTTTATTTGTATATTTTTATTTCTATTATACGATTAATAATGATGTTAATACGCTATATTATCTTCTTCATTCTGTGAAAATATAAACACATTATTACACATTTGCACTTTTTTAATGAATACTTCGTCTCGAGTATCTTTATCAGTTATAGTACGTAAAGGAGGAAGATTATTGCTTAAATTGATAGGAGTTGGATCTGCAGTTACTTTTTTAAGAACTGGTGGACCTACAAAAATTACTAATTGCATTATACCTCTTATTCCTGGTGTATTCTCTAAAGCCGAGAAATCATGCGCTCCACTGGTTGATGTTTGAAATTGTTGCAACTGATTGATTAATGTTGCTGGTGGTGGTGTTGCTTTTGTTTTTCTTAATCGAAACATGTTTTTGAACAAGATAATTATTATTTCAATAAATGTAGTATTTACTAATATAATGTGTATGACTTATTAGTATAATTTTAAATATATTCTTATTACCCTTATAACCTTGATCCTACTGCTTATAATTAATAATTCGTTACTTTCTAATAAATGGAAACGGCTATATCGTTATACTTTTTAAAGTCTTTTTTGCAATATTTAGGAATTTATACCCTTTAAATAATTGTAAAAATAACTAAAATAATTAATTAACATTATTGCTTAAGGGAAAAATGATTATTTGTAAAATTTTATAAAATTTAATTGATTTTATATTCAGTTATTGTCATATTCAAAATTCTCATTGATCATTCATAATCTAGCAATTCCATTTCATGTTTATTTTGTAAATCGCTTATTTCTCTCTGAATTCTGTTTTGTTTATAATCATATATCTGATTGCATCTTCTTTGCTCATTCAAATCATCTAATCCTTGAATTATATTTTCTCTCTCAATCTCCAACCTTCTAGCACTATCTATTAATGTTTTCAATTTTTCATTCTCATCTATCTTTTCTTCAGATATATATGGATAATCATCGTCATATTTACTCTCACCTCTTGCACTAACCACTTCATACGGTTCATGTGTTGGAAATAAGTGATGATCAGAAGTAATTGGAATTTCATAACAATTCACATGTCTTGACTTATTAATATATTCTTTAATTTTACTTTGTAACGGTAGCTTATGCAATTCATCATATATGATATCTCTTTCATAATTCACTCTTTTTTGTATATTCATTCTTTCATTTTGTTTTTTTCGTTTCATTAACTCTAATTCTTCTACTCTTTTTGCTTTTAATTGTAATTTATTTTCTAACTCAATCCTTTTCATTTCTGCTTGACATCTTATATATTCTAATCTTGTTTTATGATCGAGTTCATTTCTTTTCATTTGTCTGATTTTATTTTGGATTTGCTTTTTGTTTGAGATATTGTTGTCTTTTTAGATTATTATCTCCTCTTTCGATTATATGTTCAGCATCCTAATTAATAATAATATATAAAATAATAATATATAAAATAATAATATATAAAATAATAATATATAAAATAATAATATATAAAACATACTTCTTTTCTTCTTTCTAAAAATTTCTCTTTCATATTATTATATTGATATTTCTTTTGTTGTTTTTCATATTTCATTTTCTCTAATTCTTTCTGTTTTCTTATTCGATTTCTTTCTTCTCTTTCTTTTAACATTCTTTGTTTATATTCAAACTCAGTTTCTTTACTGTTCTTTTCTATTTGGTTTAATAATTTTACTCTTTCTAATGTATATAAGTATTGATTGAATTTTTCATTAGCTCTTTGTTCATTGTTATATTTCTCTATTTCTTTTTCTCTTTTTATTCTATTTTCTATTATTTTCTGATTTTCTAATAAATTGGCTCTTTTTTCTTCTATTTCGTTGTATTTGTCATCTAAATGCTGTTGAACTCTCTCTTCAAAATACTCTCTTAATTTCTTCTTTTGTTTCTTCTGTTTCTCTTGCTGATGTTTGTATAATCGGACAGCTCTTTCATGTTCTGTCTCTTTTTCATCTCTTCTTATATAATTCTCATACATCTCATATTCTGCTCTTTTTAATAATTCTTTTCTTCTTTCTTCAAACATTTTCTGTTTTAATTCTGACTACATCAAAAATCAATACAATTACAATGAATATACAGTAATTCTAGGTGCACTGGCTGAACGCTTCAGATTATTCTTCAATTCTCTGCAGTTTGACTTTCTTAATGAATTTTCTATTTTAAAATAGATTATAAAAACGAATGAATACCATAATCATACAAAAATTTACGAATCTGTTGATCAGACATTTCAAATTCAAAATATTCAAAAAATATACGTTTCAAATTATCGAGTCAAGTTTTATTTTTTATTACGTTGGTCATAAATGAATAAATTAGCTTATCTAGCCTTATATTTTGCTGTAGCATTAGCTTGTGAGAAGTACTGTAACGGACATGGTACCTGTGGAGCAAAAGATAAGTGTGAATGTTACATGGGCTGGGGTGGCTCAGATTGTTCACTAAGTATAGATTAAAACTGTTTATTAATTTTTATAGGAGCGTGTCCCATCAGGTGAAGCCTTTGCTGATACAAGTTTGGGTGATTTAAACCACGATGGTAAAGTGGATGGTAGTGAAGTGAAAACAGAATGGAAACCAGTATATGGACCACCAGAAAATTTAAAAGGATTTGTTACAGCATCCCGTGCACATCGTTATGTAGAATGTTCAAATGCAGGCATTTGTGACCACAAAATAGGTGAATGTACATGTTTCGATGGATATGAAGGATCAGCTTGTCAAAGAAGATCTTGTCCAACTGCCAATGAGAATGTTTGTAGTGGACATGGTTATTGTTTGTCTAATTTACTCGCATTACAATCAATGACTGAATCTACTTATTATGGATGGGAAACTGAGAAGTTCTATACATGTAAATGTGATAAAGGATGGGAAGGTATTGACTGTAATTCAAGAACATGTCCATTAGGATTAGATCCAGTCACATTAGGAGGATATACATATGGATATGAATATACAGTAGATATTAGATAGTAAGTGATAATGCTAATAAGGAAAAACACCATCTTATTATTTATATTTTGAATATGATGGAATTGCAATACAGAACACCAGAAATATCAGAAAGAACTCCGAAAACATGTACAGGAACTTCTACTCACCACCAATTGATACTACCTTTAGTTCATCATATGGTGAAGAAATCAGAAGAGCAATACAAACTATTCCTACCATTATCACAATCTACAGTTGAAGTTACATGTGAACTGCAAAAGTAAATTGAATGTAAAAATCAATGTTGAATATGCTGATGTTGCTAAGGTAGAAAGACTCTACATTTAATGTAATAAAAATAACATCTAATTCAGAAACTGAAATTCAAGGAAGTCATTTTGTAAATAAAGATGGAGAAATAGAATCTGTTACCTCCAACAAACAATATGTAGTAACCGTGGATTATGTGATTACAATACAGGTTTATGTAGTTGTTTCACTGGTTATTTAGGTGCTTCATGTGAAAGACAACAATCAATTGCTTTGTAAGTTCATTATACTATTTTATTATATATATTATAATTATTATGTTTGTGTGTATTTGAAAATCATATTTAATCATATTCTATATCCATGATATGAATAGAAATAAAGAATTGAAACATCAAGCCTGTTTGACAGTTAAAAATGAAAAATGAATGAATACTCGAATTGTATTAGGTTTATCATGATATAAATAGGTTCAAACAGTTACAAAAATGCATATTCTCAGCCAGATTCACCAGAGTCTGATGAAATCAACAAATTCGTCGAATGAGTATGTCTGAATATGAGAAACAACATCCAGAATATTAAGAATGCTCAATATTCGGTAAATGAAATTCAAAATAATGTATAATTGATACTATAAACGTATTTTAGTTACACGGCCATTTTGACATATCATCAACACCAACAAGTAGTGTCTGTGAGACTGTATGATGTATTTAATTATTTATTTAGGCTTTTGATACTCTAGTTCAAGAAACTCAAGATTTGCAGGTATTTATACATTTTTATTCTTTATAGAGTAAAAGAAAGAATATATTAGACCAATTATCAAACAAATTATCCAATGAAAATGAGAATAAACAAGTATTACACAAATTAAAGACAATTGAATCATTACTATCAAAGCAACAAGAAAAACAAAATCAGAATAATATCATCAGATAATGTACAGAATAATAATGATGATCAATCTCGGAATGAACAGCAATATTACATACCAAAGCAAACAATTCCTTCAATTTACCCGCCAATACCAGCAACATCCTCATCTACACTACCACCTCAACAGCAACAACAGTATTATCCATATATATCACACTATTCAACTGATTTCACTGAATTATTAAAATGCAACACTCCAATGAAAGTATATAATAATTCCCAACCATTACACTCACCTTGGACCAATCAAATGATAGTATCATTAATAGAGAAATATCAACAATGTTTAGAAAAAATAGAAAAATTAACGAAAATAATGAATGAAAGAAAGTCAAATATCAATGAATTGAAGAATGAGAATAACAATAAACAACAAGATATATTGAAATTAACTCAATTATATCAACAAGTAATGAATGAAAATATGAGTTTACAACACGATCTGAGTCAATCGCAAGATATTAATAAAGATATAAGTAATGAATGTGTGAATAAAGATAATGAAATAAACAGACTGAAAGAAGTGCTAGAAAATGTAACAAATCAATATTCATATAAAATGGGAGAGAATGAGAAATTGAATGAAATAATAAAGCAGAAGGATAATGAAGATAATATCAAGCAGAAAGAATATGAAAGAATGAAAGAAATAGTATATAATATAAATATATAATTTCATGTATTTTATTATATCAATAGTATGAAAAGTTAATAAATGATACTCAACTAAGGCAAAGACAATATGAGGAATTACAAAATGCAAATAATGAAATATTAAATGAAAATGCGCATTTAAAGACAGTAATATCCAAATTATCAACGAAGAATCAAAAAGTAGAGAATAAGGTAAAAGAATTGAATGATTGCATTCAACAATTACATGAGAAAATAGAGTTAAAAGAACAAGAAATGAAATCACAAAGTAAAATGTATAATAACAAAATAGAAGATATAAAAAAAGATTTAAAACTATCAATCAAAGAGTATAATAGTTACAAAGAATTAAATGATTCATTAAAAGAACAGAATAATATGTTAAAAAGAAATAATAATATAGAAATCCAACAGTATAAACACATTATTGAAGATTTAAAGAATCAGTTAAAGGATATGGTAAATTCATTAACATCACATAAGAATCAATGTCCGATATTGTCTGATGAAGCGAAACAAGGATATGATTATAAACTGAAGAGTGAATTTCAGAAAGAATTTGATGAGAAATATTTGAAAATGGGAAATGAATTGACTGATTTACAAAAAGCTGTATATATATATATGATCATTAATGTTATTTATTTATTATAGACATCTGTATTGAAAGCAAGAATAGTTGATTTAGAAGCGTATATACAAAAAGTAAAACTGCAAAAGAGAGATTTGAAAGAAAAGATTGTTGTTTATGAAAATCAGATTCAACAGTTATTACAACTTCGATCAGATGATTTGAATAAATTGAAAGTGTGGGAAGAGAAGATTAATATATTAAACAGACAATTGAATATAAAAAACAATCCACCTCCTCCTTTACAACAACAACAACAACAACAACAACAACCTCAAATAAGAAGACAATGTTCAGATGGAGGAATAGATCCAAATAATATAAATATTCTAATCAGTGATAGAATAACAAAGACAATGGATGAAAAAACTAAACAGATGATGAATGAATTTGAAGATTTAATAAACTCATATTAGATTTTATTTATTTTTGTTATAAATGATTTGTTTATAATGATTTTTTTATTCTTTCAACAAAAATAAAAATAAAAAGTAAGTTATACAACTAAAGGAAAAATGATAATTGTTACTTCCTAAATAAATAATCGATTAATGATGTTATATTCATTCTTCATTATTTCACAATACAAACTTGGATCAATGAAATATTTATTCTTTTCATTGATTTGATATAAATCAATCTGTGTATATAGTTGAAGTTTACTAATTGTTGTTTTATTATCACACTTTTCATATAAATATATAGATTCTGCTTGATTATACTCATACACATAACATAAATCATCTTCTCTAGATCATTATAATAATCATTATAATAATATACATCGATGATAAACAACAAAACTTCAAGCAATGTTTTTTTACATTCATATCAAAATGAATGACAAGATAATTGTTATTCACTGTTAGTTTAGTCTCAGAATCAGTAGGTGGAATAGATATATTAATAAGTGGATTAAACAATATATCAATTGCTTTATTACAATCAAGCATAAGCAGAAACTCAGCTCTAGATACTTCATTTAGAATATGATCTGACTCATCTTGAGAGACTTGATCACAGAGATCACTCTATAGAGAATGAAGATAGAAAGAAAAAGAAAAAAAGAGATAAATGCAATATAAACAAAATATGAATATAAAAATCTACATCAAAAATAAAATTCATAGTTTTAGAGTTATTTCATTAGAAAAGACAATAAAACTTTGAATATGATTTGATATAGATTTTTATATTCATATTTTGTTTATATTATATTCTTATAATATATATAATATATAAAATGATAATATACATATCTATCTTTTGGATTTTCAATTGATATTTTTGATGAAATATTTATATTTAAATCTGTTTCATTTTCTTTTTCATTTTCTTCTTCCATTTCAGTTTGTTGTTCTTCTTTTTCTATTTCATTCTCTTCATATACTAAAGGATCAATATATTCCATCTTATTATTAATAAACTGATAATTATCCATATTCAATTTATAACCACCAACTGACTGTGATATTGAATAAATACTCCAATCAACATGACTTAAACTATTTTAAAATAAAAATAAAACACTATAATAAATACTTAGTAAAAATAATATATAACAATTGTGTAACAGCATAATAAAAATGATCTTTATCAAGACTAGAAACAAACCAAAACAAATCACTATATTGATTTGCATAAAACAATATAATAATTAACCAACAATAATTACTCATTCCTTGAGCATTACTTGGTAGGAATTTCCTTTGTTTTGACCATATCTTTAATTATACGTGAGAGATATAAAACTAGTGACATTGGTAAGGTATTGTAATTCTCTATGTAATTTACAAATTCTACTCCATCTCTGTTTCCATAAGAAATGTCCATTTTTATATCACCTTCTATCTTAATGATTGGATGCTTTGCATATCGGATGAAATGTACTTCAAACTTATTGTAGTTTTTATATAAATACTTTCTAATGCTTTTAAATATGTAATTTAACTCTGATACTCCATCTGTCTTTGGACTATTAACTACTAAATCTAAATCACTACTTATAATGTCATTATGTAAAGCACATGAACCAAAAAGTTCGATTGAACATTTTATATTGATTGTATTATACAAATTCATTATTTGCTTTGATATATTTGAAATGAATAGTTTTCTTTTCATGATTATCTCTTCTGATGGGATATAAGGTGATATTATAAAATTGAGTGTTTTTCCCGTTTTTATTTGGTTAGAATCTATTTCACTAAGATCAGGAAGTATATTATCATCTATAAACTTCTTTGTATAACTAATTACATAAAATTAACTAAAGATATACTAGAATTGCCCTGTTATATCATCCTGCCATAATATATCCATGACTGTAGTTTATAACAAGTAAAATGCCATTAAAAATATCAATAATTCAGTTTATAAGAAGAAAAATGAAAAAGTGATAAAAAGAACAATTTCACATTTTTATTATGTTTTCCTGTAATTGAGGCGTAATTCACATAATGCTGATGTTGTACAGTAAATTTACACAATCAATCAAACAAATCACCAATAAAAAGTTGTCAATAATAATATATACTATTTTTTATTTACTTCTTACCTTTATTTTTACGACTTTGAGCTTCTTGTTTAGCTTTTTCTATTGCTACGTTAATTATTTTCTTTTCTGACTTTCCTTTTGATTTATTCTGTTTATTTTTATTTTTATTTGATTCATTAGTAGCTGTTGTTGAAGAGCCTGCATTAGCTGGAACTAAATATAATGAAATAAATGAATTATACTATCTGTGTATTGTGCAAGTATAGCATCTAATTCTTCTAATTCCTTCTTCTTTTGTTCTTTCTTTGATAACATTTTTTGTGGTTGTTTCTGTTTCTTTGGTTCTTCTACCACAACTACTGGCTCAGGTTCTGGTTCTGGTTCTGAATCACTTGAAGAAGACTATTTATACATAATTTAATGCAGAAATACAGAATTTTCATCTTCTTCAACATCAGAAACTGTATCAAAGTCTTTTATTATAGCCCAATCGATATCTTTTGCGAGTAAACCTAAAATGGAAATTATTAATTATATTATAAAGTATACCCATGTTTTATTTGATGAAAAAACAGCAAAATGACTTTTGAGTGGTGTATGAAAATTAGTCGAAAAACACACCAAAAAATTAAAAAACATTATATGTATTTCTACTGCAAGTGAATCAATTCAAAAAACATTTCATTTCACATAAAAAAATATAGACTAAGATATTTATATATCAAATTAAATAAAATTACATATCATCAAAATTATCTTCATCAGTTAACTCATTAGGTCTATAAACAGGTGCATTGAAGAAACTACCCATATCATTAACAGCAGGCATGGCTCCTAGCATATCAGCCATAATATCTTCCTCATATGAAGCAGGAGGTGGAGCCATTGTTGGTAATGGAGCAATAGCTTGCATATATGCTTGATTAGCTCTAAGAGCTTGTGAAACAGCACGTTGATCCCATCTTCTACCAGTATGTGAATCTAAGCCATTCATTCTCATTTGATCAGGATGAGGATTCATTTCTCTCTGTAACTTCTTAATTCTGTAGTAATTGCATATACATAGTGCAATTACTATTAATACCAACACTATAGCGCCAACTACTGCAGCAAATATACCCCAGAAATTCGTTCTTTCACATTCACTTTCATCTACCTTATCCCAATAGGGAGTATAGGTTGTTTCGTTCATTTGACACCAACGATGTTTCTCACCTGAATGAGCAAATCCACAACCAATAGAAATAGAGTAATAAGGATATTGTGATGGCCATTCACCATCAGGTGGACAAGTAATTTGACATTTACTTTGTGCTGAAATGGAGTAGAGATAGTATTGATCATCTCCAAAACCATATTTAAATACAAATTGTAGTTTGTATTCAGCATAATTGTGTGATTCTATGAGGAAATCTTTGTAATATATGTAATCTCCATCACAACTCGATGACGTCAGTTGAATATATGTTCTCATATTGTTTTTGGGTATTGGCTCATTTGGTCTCAGGAAATCAGCAAACAATAAGAAATCAAATATATCATAGTCTCTAGCACAATTTTCTACATACAGTTTGATTGTACCATATGCTTGGTACGCTGTGTTATTACTCTTAATATACAATTGGTCTAATTTGAAAGCAACTACGAAGATGAGAAGAATAAAATATACAATTGTGCCCATACGCTAGATTTATTAACATAAAACATAATATAAATTTCTATAAAAAGTTAGACAAGATATAACATACTAAAATCATATTTTTATAAACATAACTAATACATTTCAATACGGTGTATTTAGGTGTATTAATTAAATCCCCATTTTTAAAAAGCATTAGAAGAAATAAAAGTCGCACAGTAGTTTAATTGTTTGTATATTATAATTGTTGCTTAATGGAATCATGCAATCCCTACCAAGACATACCATTTTTTGAAGAATCTGTCATTTCCAATAATTTACACATGATGAATGTATTTCATGGGTTTAAATTATCATACGAAGCTTTTTATAATATAATAAATGGATTAGCACATCCTTCTAATGATTATGCAGTTATTCCAAAGAATATATTCCCATGGTATTTTTAATTTTATTATTCCTAGGAATTCTAAATTATATCACAATATCTTTTCTGGTAAATATTCAAATCAAGAATCATTTTTAGAAGATGTGAGTAAAATTCTAGAAGAAATAATGTACACATGTATAATCAATAAAGATCTATGTAATAATGCATTAATTGAATTAAAAAGACTTATCTATACAAAATATGATAAAACTAAATCAATTTTTAACACACCAGAAATTCTTATTACATTTGAATTTGATATTTCAACTAACTCAAATTTAAATTTATTTTTAACACAACTACATCGTTCACCACCTACAATTATTAAATGTATATATATATATATATATAATTATTTCTATATATATTTAATAGCATTATTTTATAATTGGTCAATATTTCATCCAGATGTTTATCCAGATGAATATACTGATTTTTCAGGGTGTAAGACTGTACAAAGATATATACAAAGTAGTAAGCCAATTAGTTATGAATCAAATAATAATGATAATAGTAAATATAAATTATTAATTGATACTTCAAATTATTTAAAAAGGAATTTAAAGAGTTATGAAGTATATAATGAAGGAGATGATAATAGAATTGAGGAAGAAGAAGGAGATGATGCTGAAGATGATGATGATAATGATAATGACGATGATGAAGAGGAGGAAGAAGATAAAATAGACTTATCACATCTTCAATTATCATCAGAAAGAACTTTTATTCCCATAAATTCAAAGAAATTACAGAATTTATATCCAAGAGATCATTTATTAAAAGAATTAATAGCTTTTATGACTTTAAATACATTTCATTTAATAGATAATAAATTGAACATAAGTGATATAGATATTATTAATAATAAGATAAATATATCTAAATCTAAACGTAATAATAATTCTATAGAATATGCAAATAATCTTCAAATATTATATTTTATATTATGTAAGTGTTATAAGTATAATTGTAATTATTATGCTCCTTCATTGCCTTTTCTATTCAGACATTTGAAAAAGAAACATGAAAGACAAATAGAAGAAGTACAGCAAATACAACAGTATAATTGTCCAATAGATAGATGTAATTATGCTGTTGATAATTGGATAAAATTCATAGATCATATCCTACAACATAATTTTTACAGCAACTTTGAGAATCTTAAGTATTTAGATAATTCATCGTTAGTATATGAATGTGTATATCCAGAATGTAACTTTACAACCAAAGCTGAAGTGACTTTTACAAGTCATATACTAAAACACACAAGACAATTGAGGAGAAAGGAATGGCACTACATAGAAATGAATAATTTATTTATTATTGTATTGTATTATCTGTTTATTCAAGATACATTAAATAAAAACAATGAAATTTATAATATATATAAAAGAATATTTTAATTTTAAATGTGTGAGTGTGTATATAACGTTTTAATACTAATCAAAATTATTTAATAAGTAACAACAACAAGCAAATTTACTTTCCACCAAAATTGTTCACCAAGTTATTATTCAATATAATCTGTTTACAACTATCAAACACATGTCTTACATTATTACTGTCTGTAGCACAAGTCACACAAGTATAGACATCTTTACCTTCACCACTTTGAGCAAGGAACAATCCTTTTATATAATTAATAGCAGCTTGTTGTACACCACATTCACATGGATAATCATTGGGATAACCTCCACCACATGTGCAGATTCCACATTCATAATCTAAAAACATACCTGGATCATCAGGACCAGTAGAAGGTCTTCTAATATCATGAACTTTAATTTTCTTTTCGAATAAATCTCTTTTATTTAAGAATAAAATCATAGATGTCTTTTGGAAGTATGGACTATTAGCAATTTCTTTAAATAAAGTTAAAGCTTCTATTAATCTGTTTTGTGTATTATCTTCGTACAACACTTGATCATATTCGTTTATGGCAGCTACAAATATAACAGCAGTTACATTATCAAAACAGTGAATCCACTTCTTTCTTTCATTTCTTTGACCACCTACATCGTACATGACAAACATAGCACCGTCAATTTTATATATTTCTTCTACAATACCACTAGTTCTTACTCTGCATCTTAAAATATCATCATCAGTAGCTATGTAATCTGGAGTTGATATTCTGTCTATATGCTCAAAGAAATAATCTGCTGCATCGAATAATTGGAATTGAGCTTTGTTTCTGAATGTTTCTTGAATACCAGGATCTGCCCATAATGTTTTAATATATCCACCAACAGTCTCATCAACTTCAGCATCTGGACTTATAGTCATAAATTCATCAGCTAACTCAGCATTCTCAATAGCAATGTTCAGTAAGCCTGCATTCTCTACTAGAGTTCTCATACCAAGAATAGCATTATTATATATAACAGGATTTTTTGCTTTACGATCATCATCGGTGTAACCTATACCATATAACAACTATTCATAAAATAACCTTATAAAAAAGTATACTTTCATTTGTTTAAATACAGTACTCTTCCCTGACTCACCAGCACCTAATAATAACAACTTAATTTTGGATTGCTCCATTTGAAACTCTCTTCTAGCTTGTTCCTCCATCTTCTTTGACTTAGCTGCTTCCTCTTGTTCCTCAGCTGACATTGAAGAGCCACAGATGCCCATTGATATAAATTAAAGTAAGAAAAACGAAAAAAGAAATAAAGAATGAATTGGCCGTTACACTTTTTAACGACATTTCAAAATCATTTTAAATTTTTTTTTTCAAATAGATCTAACCATTAAGAGTGATATTGTGAATGATATTATCAAATGTATTGAAATGCATATAAATTATTTGGTTGTTTTATTTGTAGAAATCAATTTTTTTATTTATCCAATAAAACATCAAAATATTACAAAACACTATATTCATCATCATAGAGAGACCTAATAGAATTTGTTTTCTCTTCAACATTTGCATGAGTTGGATATTTATTCTTCAATTCATTCAATTGCTGAAACATTTTCATTGTATCACTATCTAAATGATTTAACTCAAAGTCAGTAGTTGTTTTTATTTCAGGTTGTTTTTCAGTTATTTTTTCTAATTCCACTTATTTTTTGATTTATGTTATTTTTTTCATCCACATCTTCTTTACTTGCCCAATTATCAACCACTTTATTTAATATTTTTGGAATCATTGGGTCTTTGTGATAATTTTGAAGGAGTGACGATATTAATTGATTAATTGGCATATGTGGTAGAGGATTAATCATTTTAATAAATTCAGATTCTAACATATGATTTACGACAATCTCTAAATTGTTGTTAGCAAAACTATATGATTTAGAAATATAACAATTAATTATAGCTTTTAACATATCATAATAAAACACTTCAAATAGATTTTGAAAAAACAGAAATAAAGGTGCTGAAAAGTACAATTCACACTGTTCTTTTGTATTAAATTCTGTTTCATTGATGATTTCTATTAGTGGATTCACTATTTGGATATTTATATATTGAATTCTTAATGAATGAGTTGTGTTTAAACTATGGTTAAATATTTCATCTAATATTGAAGTATAATTTCTCTTTTTGGATTGTTTATCACTCATAAATAAATTTTTGAATGGTTCTAATGTATCTTTCAGTTTAAATTCTTCTGTTCTTACTTTTGTTTTTTCTAATTTTTCTTGTTGATCTTTCCAATATGTTTCTGACAAATAATCAATTGCATTCGATACAGCCAAGCCTAATATCTCCCAACTGGGTAAATCATTATGAGTACCGTCATGCCTTATATCTACAAACATTCTATGTAAGCCAACTTTGTTTGCTATAAAAGTAACTGAATCAGCAACTGATCCTTTTTGATTTGAATCTACAATACCATTTACGAACCTTATAATAATGGAAGCACCTTCATGTTTCATTTCTTCTTCACTTTTCGCTCTTTCTATATAATTTTTATCCAAAAATAAATATTTTTCATAAAATTGGATTAACTGGGCTGTGATATCAACGAGGTGAGGTATAGAACCTCTCGCTCTCCAAGCATGAACATATTGAACTCCTAAAAACTTCTGATTTGTGTCTTCAGAAAATAACAAGTCCTTTACACATCTCCATTCATCCCAATTTTGCCATGGAACCAATGCGATGTGGTATTTATCGCAATAATTCATTTTTAATTTACAAACTAGTTATCAAGCTTTTTCAGTTTTTTTATTTTATAAAATGGAATATCTCGATGATGAAATAATAAGTGACCTTAAAAATTTGTTTAATGAATTGTATTGCTGATATACATTTATACATTATAGAGATTATGATCATACAGGTTATTTAGATTCTAAAGCTGTTGGATCTATTCTAAAATCAATAGGTGAAGTTCCAACAGAAGAAGCAGTGAAAGATTTAATCAGTACCATAAGTCCACAGGGTGAAGGCAAACTGAATTTCTCAGAATTCATTTCACTTATTACTAAAGAGTATAATACCAATAACAGAGAAAATGAGATTAATTCAGTGTTTAAAGTATAGATTTTTATTGAATAATTATTGTAATAGATAATTGATAAAGACAATGACGGAATGCTTTCAAGATCAGATATACACACAGTATTTATTATTTTTGTTGTAATTGATTAGACATCTAAAGAGAATAATATAGGTTTATCTTCTGAAGATGTAGTTGATATAGTTGATACTCTTGGTGAGAATGAATTGATATCTCCCGCTCAATTCAAGGAAGCATTAATTTATCAATAATAAACTAAACTTATTTATTTGCATATGTGTTGTTGAGTAAATCGAAATATTTCAAATCTATTTTGAATTGATTTTTTGAAATTCAATCGTTGAAAATTTAGAATTATTCTTTTCTTCTTCTATTTCACATATTGACCTTTAGAAATGGAAAAATTGGTAAATTCATTACTAAATAAGCAGACAACAGCAATTATTCTTGGACCAAGTATTTTTAACGATGAATCAACACAGGCAAACATTGTATCATTTATATATCACTTTTATAATAGATGCAGGATCTATCTGAGACTTTATATCTTGGTAATCCAACTCAATGGTGGACTAACTGGAAATTGGTTGAAGAATTTCGGTATTATTATTCACATTTTATTATTAGAATATCAACTATGCCAGATTTTTTTTCAAACACTCTTTGCATGTTGAAAGGATTAAATCCAAATTTTATAGTCTTATCACAAAGTCATTACACCAATACACCATCTGTAGAATACAAGGAAGTATAATATAACACCTCATAATATACTGAATAATAGTTTGTTATATCACCAAAAGTGTTTTGTAAACATTGTAATATAGAATTGAAATATGATATGATATCTGGTGATCAAATCTGTAACAAATGTTCAAATAAAGTTGAACCAGACTTTAACACAGTTTATAACCCAAATAATGACCAAATTGACCTTAGTAATGTAAAGAATATACTATTATTTGAACCAGATTACCATCAACACATGTTAAATGTATTTATATTTAATTATAAATATTTAGAACATAATATTATCTTCAGAATGTGATGTAACTATTTATATAATTGGCTGGAATGTAGATTTATCGTTAAAAACCTTACCAGTATAAATAATTTATTTTATTTTTTATTTTATTATATTATTAGAATTTATACAGAGTAAATCATGAATTAATTGTTGGTAAACCAAGTCATATATTACCACTAATAGTTGAAACATTACATGGAGTGAGTTATTACTCTGGAAATAATAACAGTTATAAATTATATAATATAATACCAACCAATATAGAGAATAAGATTGACAATAGAATGGAAGAAGAAAAACAAATTGAAAATGAAGCTCCTGACTTGTTATTATCATTACAAAGTGCTAAAAGACCAAAGAAGAGAATATTTTCTAAATGTATATATATATATATATATACATATTTACACAATCATGATAATTTATTAATAGATCCTGAGTTTATAGTTAAATTACCTTATAAATGTTTATCAGATGATTCACTTATAGAGATTAATAGATTATTTGATAAATATGAAAAAGGTGATATGGATATTAGCAATGATAGTGAAGCATCTTTACTATTACATTTATCTGTTGCAGCTGAACACTAAATATATGTTATTCTGTTATATTTTTTATTTAAAATATTGTTTGTTTACTTCAAAATAAGATAATACTAATAATACAAGTATTGAGTGTATTAACTCCGTTTGTTTTCTTTTTCTTTTTTTAGATGAAAAGGAAGACTTTATCGTCTTGTGGGTTTTGGGCTTGTGGATTATGGTTCATATTTGGTGTTATACCAGCATTTATAGGAATTATATTCTTCAGTCAATCGAAAAGACTAAATAGAAAGGATAACATAGAATTGTATAATTCATTCAGTTATCTATCTAAATAGATATAATGATGCAGTAAAAAAGTTTGAAAAGACTAAGATTACATTTAAAGGTCGATCATTTACAGCTCAGCTTGTACCAGAAGGTGAATATAGACCAGAAACACATTATCTACTAGAAACTAGCAAAATGGATGGTATAAATTACCCACAAAGAGATAAAAAAGAAGAAAATGATCCAGATATTCTTACTTATAGACCAATTTATTATAGTAACATCACAACTCCACCAATAGGTAATTTAACAATAAAATTTGATGGTGACATAAAGATATCAGATTTTAAAATGAAAGGAAATCCAATAGTAGAACATTGGTCAACTAAAGAAGTAGGATGTGATAAAAAACTTCAAGAATGTTATTTAAAATGTAAAGCATTACCAGGAATATGGGAAAGCCCAACTAGAACATGTTTAATCAAACACTATATCACTAAAATATGTTTGAGAGTCAAACCTGATAATAGAACAACAGATGGTTATATATTAGATGAAAATTCTCCTATGTATAAATCCCCCAACCAAAACAGCATTCTCGAACAAAGTGGTAGTTGTAATTATGGTACAGATGAAAAGATACAATATAAAATACTATTAAAACCACCAGCAATAGTTCCAATGGAAATACATTTATATTCTGATCCATATATTTATGTTGATGATTTAACTGAAGGTTGTTCAAGTAGTTATTATGAATATAATAATTGTTTTGGTGATAATTCATATAAGAATTGGAATGCTGGATTGGTGTTGTTTATTATTGGTAATGTGTTGATGTATGTATTTCCATTTATTTTATACGTTGGTACAACTTATCAACCAAAACCAAGAACAAAAAGAGTTAAGAAAACTTACAAACGTGTTCCTACTAAGCCTTCGATAACTTCTGCATTCGAAGAAGATCCTAAAGCACAACCTGTTGGGTTGGTTTATAATATTGATCCTGATGCTCTTAATACAATGGGAGTTCAAATGAATCAAAGTTCGATTATGGGTAGATCAATCAATTTATCTTCAGGATCTTTTCATATATAAATAATTCAATATTGTAGTGGTTGTATTAAAATAAACTCATATAATTTATTAATTTTATGTATTATACTTCTTTTTCTGGGATTTTGTACTTCTATAAAAATAAACAACTCATTTCATAAATAAATAAACTAATTATTACACTTTAACTAATACTATATCTCATCTGGGGTATTTTCTTGTAACTGAATTGGTTCTTCCATTGGAGGTTTTAAATTCTTATATCTATATTTACATTATACAATATATACAATGTTTCAAAAATAATAGCTAGATCAAGACATTTTTCATGAATTTCTATTGTTCTATCCATAGAAGTTGCTAATTTCTCTGTAGCTGTTTGTAGCATTAGTAATTTCTGGTTCAACTGATTATATTCTGACATTATGATGAGATAATTTAAATAATTTCAAAATAGATTTGAATTTTGTTTTATAATTTCTTATCTATTAGTCAATTTTCTTCAAAATGTTGTTAAATTATTTTGTATTATGCTGCTTGATAGAATGAATAAACAAATTAATAGAATATAATCATAAATTATTGATTTAATGTTGAAGTATATATAAAAAGAGCCACTAGAAAAGCTATTGATGATAATAGAATGATATACAAAAGTATAAACACATTGAAAACATTCTTTTTAAGCAAGACATTAAAATCAAGCTGGAAAGCATTGAAAGAACAACTGTCATGAAGAACTGGAAGGGTCCTCTATTATTTAATAAATAAAATTTCTATTACTCAATATTGATATAGAATGGTACAATGTAATAAATCGGTATGAAAGAAATCATTGTACCTATTACAAACACAACCCAATATGCTGATTGCTATAAAAACAATGTAATGGCAATAAATACACGAAGACATTTCCAAGAACAAGTTCTATAAATGAGAATTGTAAAGACAAAGCAGAGAATGTAGAAGTCTTCCCATGTTACTGGATCTATTGAACATATATCTACAAATGCATACACTTTTCAAGGATTGTACTGCAGTAATTCGAAATGTTAGGAAATGCTGCTGAAAAAAAGTATTGTAAATAGGAGAAGAACTCTTCAATTTGCTAGAACAATATATAATGAATGTAAGCAATACAATCATGTTGATAATATTTGAGATATTAAGGAAATGAATGGTTAAAACAAAAGTTTTTCTTATTTTTCTTCTGCTAATCTTTCATTGCATTTTATTTGTTTGTATATTATATGCAGTTAATATGAATGATGAAATAAAGAGATACATATAGTTGCGCATAAATGTATATGAAGATTAAAAAATGAAATCATAATTAGTATAATCTACCACATTATAATCGTCTATACAATTTATTAGCATTATTCACACGAATGCAACGACTTTCCATGTAATATACTAAGAAGAGTAGACTTTATTTAATGAAATGCATTTCATAAGCTTAAAGTTATAGATATTGTTATATGTGCTATATTAAGTATTTTCATTCAATTTACACATAAAATATAGAAAATCTCTTAGAAATAACATATAGGATATTGCAATTATTCTTATCATACAAGACACATTGTCATTGAATATGTTTAAGGGATTTAAGATACAGATATATAAATACATGCTGAGAAAAAAGTGATTGAAATCAAACGACTCTATTTTTTGAAACATTTTTTCGTTTTTTCTTTTCTTTTTGAATAGGAAGTGATATAGTATGAATTCTATCAAACCTATAAAGAAGGAGAAAGAATTCAAAATTAATGAACTAAAATTACCCTTCAAAAGAAAAGATACTCTCAAAGGTAGTAATTTAAATTCAGCAGAATTATCAGAACAAGGAGATGATGATGGAAATTCTGATTCGGATACAAATAGATCAGATGTTTCAAAAGTTAATTCTAATCGTGATACTATTATTGTTCCTCAATTCAAATATGTTGCTACAGATGCAAACGATGTAATAGAACAAAATCTACCTTTTCTATGTTTCAATGAAATAGATAATGAGAATATAAATATTTATGGAATAGATTTAGGTGGTTATTCTATTGCAATAAGTCATTACTGTTCTAAAAACAAAAATATAATCAATTTCAATAATTCAGGAAGAAATTCTTTGTATATAGAAAAGTATGGTTTAAAAACAGAAATATTTTTACCTCAATTAGTATTAACTGATATATTAGGAATGAGTGTAACTGAAGTGAAAGATATAATAAAATCATTTTATACATTCCCAGGATGTGAAGTAGATGCAATGGAAAGTGATGTATATAGATTACAATTATTTGTATTTTAATTTTTGTTTATTTATGTTTTATAGATGCAAAAGTCTGATCCCAGTTATTGTTTATTCCATTGAGCAACTATATTTTTTACTGTTATATAAAATTAAAGAAATGATAATAAGTAATAGTTTGAATTATACTGAACCAGTGAATGTCTTATTTTCTGTATATTTAATATATTAATATTTTTATAATTGTGTTTATAGATTCCATCTTATTACAGTGTTAATCAGAAAACTATCATTACTCAGTTATGTCATTCTCTTCGTATTAATATAAAATCATTTGTACAGAATCATATTTGTTGTGCATTATACTATGGAATGAGATACAATTCAGAGTTTATTAGACTTGAAAAACAGAAGGAGGAAGAAGAAAGAGAAAAAGAAGCAAAAGAAGAAAGAGAAGAAAAGAAAAGAAGAGAAGAGAAAAAAGAAAAAGAAGAAAAGAGTGAAGAAAAAGAAGAAGAGTATAAAAAAATGGAAGAGAAAAAGAAAGAAGATAAAAAGAAAATAGACTTTAAAAAGTATATGGTAATATCAGACAAAAAGAGTGAAAATAAAACAGAAGAAATCAATAGTAAAGAAAACTCTGATATTCGTTGTGTAATAATGATGGATGGTGGATATACATCTACAAGTGTAACAGTAATAAGATATAAGAAGAATCAATGTGAAATATTATATCATAATATAGATACTACTTTAGGAACAAGAATAATTGATGTTATATTAATTGATTATTTGAGTTTAATTATAAAACAGAGATTTAATAGAGATCCAAGACAATATGAAAGTGTTTATATGAAAATGTTGTGTATGGTACAAAAACAAAAGACATTTTTACAGAAAAATGAACCAAAAGTTCCATTTTCAATACCAAATATATTTCAAAGTGATACAATGTTTTCTAAGACTATATCTTATAAAGAATATATTGATTTATTAATAAGACATAAAATCAACTATAGATTAACAAAATTATTCGGTGAAGCAATAATTGATTCAAATATTGATGTGAAAGATATGGGATATGTGAATGTAATGTATACAGGAGGATTATTTAAATGTGAAATATATAAAGAATTTATTAAATTATATATAAAAGAAATGTTGCAAATAACTAGAATAATTGAAGTAAATATTGATGAAAGTGAATATGATAATGTGATAAGTGAAGGATTATGTTACTATAATAACATAAGTAGAAAAATAGTTGATTATGAAATTATAGATCATAATTGTTGTAGTACTCTTGCTGATAAGAATAAATTTACTATAAGAAGGGATGAAAACGATAAACTAATTATACCACAGTATGAAATAGAAAAAGTAAAAACAGGAATGAAAGAAATATATGATAAAATATTATCAAAACATAAGGATGTGAAACAATTGTTGTTAGAATATCAAACCATATTGAATAAACCTCCATATGTTGATAATTATGAAGAATTATTACAAACACTATTCAATATAAACTATTCAATCAGAAAGAGTGAAATTTATAATAGAAATTCAAGAGAATATGATGTATTGATTGAAAGAATAAACAAAATGAAAAGTGATTTGGAAGAAATGAAAAGTCAAATGGTTATGCCTCCTCCTCCTTTAAATCCTACTACAATTCAACCAAATGCTACATTAAAACAATCTACATTTGAATTGCCGAAACCTAAAAGAGAAATTCAACATATCCCAGTTGTTTTTCCTGTTCCATTGTTTCAAAACCCTCCAAAAGGAAATAAAAAAGATACATTTAAAATTGGAGATACAATCTTCATTTATGTAGGTGAAGTATGGAAGAAAGGGAAAATTATTGGTAAAAACATCAATAATACATTTGATGTGACTTATTTTGATGATATTCTAAAAACAGTTAGGAAAATTAATGTAGATTATTTGAAACATAGAGATAAATAAATAAAAACTATCATTTATTTAATTAATAAAGTACATACAAATTATTTAATAATGTAATTGATTTTTTATAAATCTAATTGGTTTTCTTGATCTGACCAAGATCTGATGTTATCCAGTGCTTTTGTCACTAATCTCATGTTATATGATATATCGTTCTTTTCTAAATACTTCGCAATTGTATTAATTCCACTAATCAATTCAATTTTCAACTGATACATAAAATCTCTATCAGGTTCAAACCTTGGACTCTCTATTTCTATGTGATTAAGCATTTTATATTCATAATTTAAATAGAAACTGTTAAATGGTTCATAAATGTAACAAATCCAATTATCTATTCCCCAATTCACTAAACCAGTGGTGTATAAAAATGAATTGAATATTTCCATATGTATTTTTGATACAAAATTAAACTGAGCATAAGGACTTCCCATAAATTCAGAAGGATTAACAAAACCAGTAATTCCAAAGTTTTTATGAATTTTATTATTATATAATCTTTCGACCATTTTGCTAGTCCAATTTTCTGTTTCAATTATTACATCATCATCTAATGTGATATAATAATCTGCATTATCTTCATAACTATGATATATTAAATGAATATAAGGTAAATAACTATACGCTTCTTTTGCAATATAATTGTACATATCAACTAATTGAGTACAATTGTGTTGGATCCAAAACACTTCAAAACCAGGATGTCTCATCAACGCCCTTAATTCACCATAGAATTGCTCTCTTTTCAAATAAGAGTCATAAATAGAAAAACCAATGTATACTCGATATCTAGCAGAGAATAACTTGATTTTATAAATACTCATATTTTGATGGTTCTATCGTCCTTGTAAATGAAGGAAAGAAATATTTCATCAGTAACAGCTGAGATGGATGAGGGTCACCCCACATTAACTTACTTCCTTTCGTAGTGAATGGAAGAATTATTGCAACCACAGGACATTTTGAAAACATCGTTTTATTATATTCCAAACATACACTTCCATGAAATTGTTTAGGGATCAAATCATTAGCATCTATATTGGTAGCCACACTTGTTCTCATAAATAAAAGACCTATCCCAAGCAATACAACACTTTCCAAAATCATTAAGCATATACAACTATCAGCTCGCAACATTTCGATTCAAACAAAAAGAATATATTATTAATCTATTTATCATCGCAGGAGAATATGATCTATTAATTGACATGTATTTTATATAGAAGTGAATGTAAAACCTTTCAGAAGGTTCATTACACTAAAAATATGAAACAGTGATATAACATCTCAAAATACATACAATGAGTTAATACGAATGTAACTCATTGCATAGTCATTTCTTTTACTAACAGTAGGTGAATTGTGTCACAAAGCACAATTTAAGAAAACCATTAACTATACTAAACCACATATTGTCTTTTATTGTAAATTCTGGAATTAATTAATTTGGTTTTAAAGAAATATATATCTTTCCATATATTAATTTTTCAACTATAAAATACATTGAAGATATGGAAGGTGGTAAACAACATCTGAAAATAATAAAATGTATTTCAACCCATTCAATTACCATAACTAATATGGAGAATTTATTAAAAAGTTACTGTTATTTTTATATTCTTCATATTAGTTTATCATATAGAAAATGAATAATATTAATGAATAACTTATATAAAACTATTATAAAAAACTAATATTCGTGATTATCATAATACATATTTACGAATATGTTAATGGTGTTCTTTTTTATGAATAATGTTTCTTTATATATTTCTTTAAATTTGTATATTCTATCATTTATTTATTGAACTTTTTTATCTGTTTATTTCTATCACATCACTACTTATTGATGGATTATTTAGACTGCGTATTTCTGTAAGAAAATCAAAGTTTAAATAATAATCAGTTACTTTGACTGTCGAGTTAAAATAGCTCTTGAAACACTCATTTGATATTAATTGTATTATTTCGCAATCAATTCCATATTTGGTAACAATATGCAATATATATGACATGGAATTCCTGTAAAATTTTGATAACAGCAACTTAAATATATAATATTATTATCAATTGAAAATAGTCATATCCTACTACACTTCATTCTTGTTTATATTATATATATCTGAAATAGTTTTTATAGTATTAATATTTATATTTATATTGTATTGTTCTTTTTCAATAATTATTTATAATTACATTAAGCCTAATTAGCGACTTAAATATAAAAATAAAATCAACAAAGTTTGTCTCAATTCAAGCTTTTAGATTTAATTTTAAATATGAGATTAATACGATTTAATTAGTATATTAGAAAGGTATAAACGTCTATCAACATATTATTAAATATGAAAATGCTGTTAACATTCAAATATTAAATCATTAGACATTTAATTGTTGCTAAGTACAATTGTTCCTGTAACATATTTTTATGATATATATATGGTGCTACTTAATAAAATCAATCAATTAAATAAATTCTTATATTTATTTACACTTTTCTTATCAAGATATATTTTTAATTTATGAATGGATCTTTTTGTTTCAACTCTTAATTTCTTTTTGTAATTGAAATCTATTCTATACCTTTCTGGAAGATTACCAGCATGATTCTGCATTAGCACATTTCTATTAACAAAACAACAACTAAACGGCCTATAAATATCACAAACCCAACTGTCTATTCCCCAGTTTTTCATTGACTATAAAGAATATATACATAAAAATATATTATATTATACTGAGGATAAAAATTAAATCCAAATATTTCTAAATGAAGTCTTGATATAAAATTAAACTGTATAAAACCAGAATTGTATATATCAACAAATCCAGTACTACCGAATTCAGGTATGATTGGATTATTATGAAGTGAATTTACCATTATTGAAGTCCAATTTGATGTTTTTAATATTGCATCATCATTTAGAGTAATAAAATAATCAGCACCATCTTCATATGCTCTTTTAGCAATGATATTATACATATCAACCAATCTAGAAAGCATGAACAACTGGTAATTCAATATATTTAACTATTCATCAAATAATAAATCATATATATCATACAGAAAATTGTATCGTTATACATTCTACTGTTTAGTATGGATAAAAATGTTGAATTAGATAAATACATATCATCATATGCATATCCAAGATAGATTCGATATTCATACATCATAGGTTCGATTGTGGATAAGAAAGAAGGATAGAAATAATTCATTAATCAGTAATTGAGATGGATTTGGATTATTTTCATCGATTTTATTTCCTTTTGAAGTAACAGGTAATATGATAGCAACAATTGGACATGATGAGAATGCAGTTCTATTATAATTCACACAAACCTTCATTTTAGGTTTATTCCTACTTAAATTTACTTTGCCTTACTATAAGACATAACATATATCCAATAGCCAGTATTAAAACATTTTTTCCTGTTTTAACAATAACCTCCATATATAACATTTATTTGATATTTTACTATTTAATAATCTATTAAAATCTATTTTGCAAATAGCAATTCTATACTTAACTAAGATCGAGGATTATTCTAAATTTTATTCTGTATATACTATATTGGCATTTGTTGGCATTACCTATAAAAAAGAACTATTAATTATTTTTCATATGCAATAAGGTAGATAATTTCAGAAATATACAAAGAACTTATTCGCTTAGTACAAGTGTTATTCAACGAATATCTTTATTGTTACGCTAATATATTTATCATTGTATATAACAGTTTTAATATTTCATAAGAATAAATGAAATGAAATCTTTTACATCCATTATTAACAAAAATCAAAAATTAATTATTAAAATTAAATTATTGTTTGTTTAACATTTCATCCACAGCATGGTAATTATATTCAATTTCATTGTTATCCAAATATTTCTTCAATAATCTAACTGAATGTTTTAATTCTGGCTTTAACTTATCATTAAATTTCTTATCTGTTTCATATCTTGCTTTTCCATCTTCAACATGATTCTCCATTAATAGATCACGATTATAATAAAAACTATCATATGGTTTATATATATAACAAATCCAATTATCTATTCCCCAATTTGGAATTGCCTATAAAATAATAAAAATAATAAATACTGGTGTATAAATAGTTTCATTAAATATATCTAAATGAATTCTTGAAACGAAATTAAACTGTGCAAATGGATCTCCTATACCTTCTTTTCCACTCATAAATCCAGTTGTTCCGAATTCAGGTAAGATTGGATTATTATGAAGTGAATTTACCATTATTGAAGTCCAATTTGATGTTTTTAATATTGCATCATCATTTAGAGTAATAAAATAATCAGCACCATCTTCATATGCTCTTTTAGCAATGATATTATACATATCAACCAATCTAGAAAAGCCATGAACAACGAAATTCAACTATATAGAAATAAAAACAAAAAAATAAATATATGAAATATACAGAAATTGTATCGTTATACATTTCACTGTATAACTTTGATAAAAATGTTGAATTAGATAAATACATATCATCATATGCATATCCAAGATAGATTCGATATTCATACATCATAGGTTCGATTGTGGATAAGAAAGAAGGATAGAAATAATTCATTAATAGTAATTGAGATGGATTTGGATTATTTTCATCGATTTTATTTCCTTTTGAAGTAACAGGTAATATGATAGCAACAATTGGACATGATGAGAATGCAGTTCTGTTGTAATAAAGACAGACCATGCTTGATTTAGGTGTGATCACTGATCTTAATGTTTTTGAATTTACTCCAGAATCATACATGGCATACATCAGAAACATAAATGAGCATGATACTAATACCAACAGAGTATATGCGTTTCCTCTCATTTCTTTATAAAAGAGTGAGAAATGAAACGAATAATACAAAGGGATTAGAATGTATATCCTTTGATTATCAGAACATTATATATCATTTAAAATCATATATTAAATGGATTGAAATGTTATATCTGTAGAAGTAACCTTCATTTGTCAAAATGTATATTTGTCTCTTATTTAATTATCTGATAATATGAATATTGTTTCAATAACTGTTTTAATCACATAAATATTCATTGAAATGGTATAGTACAGGAGAAATAGATAATTAAAGTTAAATGAAAATATAGTCGTTATTCGTTTTTTGAAATGTTTCAAAGTTGCTCCTGTAGTAGTAGTGCTGCTGAGGATGTAGTGAAAACGCCACAAGTTACTCAAGAAGAGAAAAAGAGTGAAAGAAAATCAAATAATTCAATCAAACCTTTAAGAAAGTCACAGAAATCTATAGTTGCTGAAGTAAAAATAGATGTTCCTCCAGATATAACTGAAGAAGCTAAAGAATCACCAAAAGAACCAGAATCACCAACATTTCCTTTAGAAGCACCAACAGATCCAGAAGAATTAAAAGATTGGATTAACAAAATCCACGAATATAATACAAAGAAATTGTATGTTTTGAAAATATATATATATTAGAGATAATATGACAAATTTATTAGCACAATATCACACCATCCAATGTTATAATCGAATGAAGAAGTATATAGCTTTAACAAATTCGAGAATTGAAAATATCGAATATACACCTGAATTTTATCTACTCAATTATGAAATAAAAAATGATAATTCAATCCACTTAAAGACAATATTAAATGACATTTTAGAAACAAATATCGAAGATTATAATCGTTTCATTACTGAATATTTCCATTTTTATAATATTTATTCAAGTGAAGGAATAGAAATAGATGATAATTTCTATAAAGAAATAATCAAATATGATGAACAGAAAATGGAAGAAAAGAGAAATATAGACTATAAAGAATATGATGAAAAGATTGGAAGAATAAAAAAAGAAATTGAATTATTAAAACTATGTAAAAGAAAAGAAGAATTAAAAGAAGAATTAGAAGTTTTATTAAAAGAAATAGATGAAAATGAAAAGAAATACACAGGAATACATTTAAACAAATTGGTATTACTAACATCATCATCATCATCTACAAAAACAACAGATAATAATAATATAAATGAGATGATAAGCAATTATAAAAGTGATATAATAAAGTGTCAACAGCGATTGGATAAGATTAGTTTAATTGTAATTGATATTGATGATGAATATGATGTTGTGCTTGAGTTTTTGTATATTTATCTATAATTTTATGTTTTGTATTATAGAAATAATTATAAAACGGAAGTATATAATCATTCATCAGAGTTAGGTGAACGTAGTAGTTATTACATGATTATATATAATCAAATAAATAACAAAATGAACGAAGATAATAAATATAAAATCTCATTAAGTGAATATGAGAATTTTAATGAAAGAATAAAAGAGAAAATGGAAGAATTAGAAATAGAATTAAATGATATAGATTCATTAGAAGAAAATAGAAGAAAGTTAATAAAAATATATGAATCATTATTGAATGAATATAATCATATCTATAGAGAATATAGACGATTAACAATAAAAGTTGAAGGTGAAATAAGTGAAGAATATGTTGAACAGTTTAATAGAAATAAGGATGAATTACATAAAATAAGAGAAGAGAATAGTGAATATTTGAATAAGAAAGAGAGTGAGTTGAATATCTTGATAGAAAAAATAAAACAAGAAATTGATAATATTCGTTCAGGAAAAAGGCAAATACTGAAAGAGTATAAATAATATTATATTCTCTTATTTATATTAATTAATAGAAATAAATCAAAATTAATAGGTAGAAAAGAGAGTGAAGGAGGAGATGAAAAGAAAGAAAGTAAAGAAACAAGTTTATTATCAAATGATTATTACTTTTTGAAAGGTAAATACACAATTTTAGCAAAGAGTGGAAGATCAACAAAAATAATGGATAGTCCTTACAAATATGAATTTCCTCCAAATAATGAAGAGAAAACAGAATATGAAAAAGATGATACAGTATATTTTAGGTTTAAAGGTAAGATTGAAGTTGGGAATATCATAAAGAAGAATAAGAATTATAGTTATGTAATAAAATACATAGAATTTGATAGGAAAAGAAATAAATATATAAGTAAAATGGAATTTGAGATATTAAAGAAAGATATTCGATTATATATACCCAAAGAAGGAAGTGAATATAAAATTGGAGATAAAGTGACATTAATGAATATAGATAAACAATGTGAAATAATGAGTGAAGAAAAACATGAGAGATTTATTGTTATGAAAGAAAATGGTTTATTAATGAAAGATGTAAAAAAGAACGATATAGAATTAAGTTAAATTTATATTTAATTATTCATCTTTTTCTGATGTTTTTGGTAGAAATGAATTAACATAAATTGGTATTTCATAACTCTCTTCTTTATACTTACTCTTTTGAATAGAGATCGTAAAGCTCAACTTTATAAACCATTCCACTTTAACTAGGAAATATATATATATATATATATATACAAAATGAATAATTACAGGTAGAAGGATTATCATATCCAAAATTCAATTCAAAACTTATATCTATTTCATTATTACTTAATTTATGATCTTCACTTACACACCCACTTTCACTCACCATTTCCTTTGATTTGCTTTTATATTTCTCTCTATAAAATAAACCAATTGAGATTTGAACTATTTTCAAATTCTTTAATACATTATCTTCTTTTATATGAATTAACCCACGAATTATTGATTTAGTATTATAAGGCATATTTAATAGAAATAAATTACAAAATTCAACTGATTTGTATTGTAAATTAATATGATTTTGTATTGACATTGAATTACTTTCTTCATCAAATTCATTTTCTTCATCACTATCATTGGATATTATTCCATTTTCGTTTATTAATCTATCACTTGATTTTAATTCGTTTAAATGCTTCAATGAACTGTGTTTTATTCCTTCTGTTAATGGTATATAATTCAATAAATTGCTTGTTAATGAGATTGTTTCATTGAAATTATTATTGTTGGAATTTTCTATTAAAATTGGGATATGTTCAATATGTAATAAACCATCATATATATATTCGATAGATAGATAATAATTAATGTCGAAATTCTTAGCATGATATGTTGGAGGTATGTTATTTGGTAATGAATAAAAACAAAACAGAGTACAACTAACATGGGATTTGTACATTGAATTTGGAACATCTAATGGTCTGCTACAGAACAATAATTGACTGTCATCTTCTTCTATTAACAAAAAAAGAGTAATTACTGTATAATACTGAAATCAGTGAATGGATGATCTTTTCTAGGCAGACCTAAATCAATTAACTCTTTTTTTGATTTTAAATAACCATGAATCTAAAAATAAAAAAATGACCGATACAAAAAAAGTAAGTTGAGTTAATGCTGATAGATCTTCTTCATTGGAGAAGCTTATGTAAAATGTTATGTTATTTCCTGGGATATAGAAATCCTTCTCTAATAAAATTTTCAAGTTCATTTTAATAAAACCACTATATTTTTATTAATTAAAAATAAAGAAAAATTAATGTAAAGAGTCAATAAAAAGTAAAAAGAAATGTCATTTGTGCCATAAATAAGCAATACATATAATGCATTTAAGACAAGGAAGAAAAAATAGATTTGTGATTATTAATTATCTCTTTTATGTAATATATTATTCCAAAGTAAGTGCATTTTTTTATTTTAAATATTAACCTTAACTCTTATTAGTGACAAAATCATCAATTACATAATGACAGTCATTATCTAAAAATGTTGTCATTTCATCTTTCTGATGAATTTGTAAATCAGTATAAGACAAAAACACCACCATTTGGATTTAATGGATTGGAGTGAAATTGTATATGAAAGAACATACTCAAGACTCAAAAGTGATGGTTGTTTTGAAGAATGGTATGAAACTGTAAGGCGTGTAGTAGAGGGAACATATTCTATTCAAAAGAACCATATCAACGAATACAAATTAGGTTGGAAAGAAGCTCAAGGTCAAAAATCAGCTGAAGAAATGTATGAGAGGATATTCAATATGAAATTCCTTCCTCCAGGTCGTGGTCTATGGTCAATGGGAACTTCATTAGTACATGAAAAGAAACTGTGTGCCTGTTTAAACAATTGTGGATTTGTATCAACGAATGATATTGAAAGAAACCCAAGTTACCCGTTTGAATTCTTAATGGATGCAAGTATGCTAGGTGTAGGTGTAGGATTTGATACAAAAGGCAGTAATAAGATAAGAATCATTGGTCCAAATAAGAAATTAAAACCCAAGAAATATGAAATTAGTGATGATAGAGAAGGATGGGTTAAATCATTGAAACTACTACTGGATAGTTATTTTGAAAAACCAGATAAAACAAAATTAGAAAAAGAAAAAGAAGAAAATAATGAAAATGAAGAAATTGTTTTTGATTATAGTAAAATTCGTAAAAGTGGATTAAGATTAAAAACATTTGGTGGATTATCCAGTGGTTCAAAACCATTAAAAGAATTGCATTCAAATATACGAAAACTATTAGATAAAGAGATAGGAAAGAGATTAAGTAGTACAACAATAGTGAAATTTATTCAATATGATAGGAAAATGTGTAGTTAGTGGAAATATCAATAGAATAGCTGAATTATCAATAGGAAGTTATGAAGATGAAGAATATTTAGATTTAAAGAATTATGATAAATATCCTGAAAGACAAAGTTACGGTTGGACTAGTAATAACTGTATATTTGGAGAAATAGGAATGACATATAAAGATATAAGTAATAGAATATCTTCAAATAATAATAATAATAATAATGGTGAACCATTAATTTGTTGGTTAGACAATATGCAGAAATATGGAAGATTATGTGATGGTATTAATAATAAAGATGTGAGAGTAGAAGGTAGTAATCCATGTTTAGAAGAATCGTTAGAATCTTATGAAATATGTAGTTTGGTTGAAACTTTTCCATTCAGACATGAAAGTAAAGATGATTTTTTAAGAACTTTGAAATTCGCTTATTTGTATGGTAAAACTGTTACTTTATGTATGACTCATTGGCCTGATACAAATCGAGTGATGTTAAGAAATAGAAGAATAGGATGTAGTGTAAGTGGAATAGCTCAATTCTTATCAAAAAACTGTTTGGATGTATTAAAGGATTGGCTGGATTGTGGTTATAAAGAAATACAAAAATGGGATGGTGTATATAGTGAATGGTTTTGTATTCCTAAAAGTATTAAATCAACTTGTGTAAAACCAAGTGGAACTGTGAGTTTATTAGCTGGAGCAACTCCAGGAATGCATTTTCCTGATAGTCGATTTTATATTAGAAAGATAGTAATAGATGGAAATTCGGAATTAATTGAAAGGATTAAAAATTCTGGATATATTGTTAATAAATGTATAATTGATGATAATAATAAAATGGAGAACATTGATGATAATGATTATAACAATACAGTGAGAAATGCAAATTTGAACAACAAAGTAGTTAATGAAATATTAATACCAATTGATGTTGGTGAAAATGTGAGAACTTTAGAAGATATTTCAATGTATGAACAGTTAAATTTAGCTTCATTCCTACAGGAATATTGGTCTGATAATATGGTATCTTGTAATGTATATTTTGATCCCGATAGTGAAGGCAAGTTGATTGAGATGGCTTTAGACTTTTATCAATATCAATTGAAAGGAATTAGGTTTATTCCTAATCCTAAAGATAAGAAAAAAGTGAAATTTAATGGACCAATTGTGTCACAGGCTATTGAAGTGATAAATGAAGAAAAATACAGTGAAATGAAGAGTAAATTGAGTAAATTGAATTTTTCTAGCAGAAGAGAAGATTATTATGAAATTAGTAATGATATATCAAAAGTGCCATGTGTGGATAATAACAGCTAAATGTTAAACGGAAATATTGTTTGAAATACGGAAATATTTATTTTTATTAATATGGAAGTTGTTTTGAGGGAATTTGTTTTGTCTGATGCAAAACCACTGTCAAAATATGCAAATAACATAAATATTGGTAAATACTTAAGATTCTTACCTTATCCTTACTCAGAAAAGGATGCTGAATCATATATAAAAGAATCGCTGAGCAGAAATAAATTAAGACAAGATATAAAAGCTATTGAAGTGGAAGGTGAAGTAATTGGTACAATAGGATTGTTTCTCGGTAATGGGCTATATAATAAAACCGCTGAAATTGGATATTGGATTGGAGAACCATTTTGGGGTAAAGGAATCGCTGCAAAAGCAGTTCAACAGATTTGCAAAGAAAGCTTTGAAAAATATGATATAGTGAGAATATATGCAAACATATTTTCAGTTAATACAGCTTCTGCAAGAGTACTCGAAAAGTGTGAATTTAATATTGAAGGAACATTAAGAAAAGCAATATGCAAAGATGGAATAGTGTATGATGAATGTTGCTATGCTCTTATAAAAGAATAATCGTGAATATAATCAAAGATATTTTTTATTTATGTGAAATATTTACATATTTCAACAAATAACTAAAATTATATTTATACATGTAAAATTTAAATCTGAGTGGCTATAATCAACTTAACTAAAATTCAGAAATCAACTAATATAAATAATCAAAAGGGGTTGAGTGAATTCTTTGAAGTAATAATCCATACTTTTCAGCCATCTTCACCACACTATCACATATCTGATAATGCTGGTTGTTTATTGCAGACATGAAAAAATGATAATACATTTTTTCTTTATTTTCTATATTTAAATCTATCCTTGTTAATTCTGAGAATGGAACTGTTTCAAAAATAGATGATGTTAATGACATTATTTGATGTGCTAGTATTTCATATTCAGGATCTTCGAAACAATCCATTTGTGCATAGGATGGATCTGGATTTGTTGATATACTCGGAGAAATATCTTCAAATGGCGTGATTCTGAGTGTAATATAGAATAGGTGGAATTTTGGTGATGAATTGTAAGGAACAAAAAGCATAGGAATGGAAAATATAGGTTCACTATGAGAAAAATAAATACACTGACTAGGAATTGGTAAATAACCAAGTACATCTGACCAAAATTCTGAAGAGAGGGTTATTTGACTGGAATATATATCATCTATACAGTTAATTATATCTTTAGAAGAAAACCCAACATAAAGCAGCTTCAAAATACTCTCATATACTTCATTTGGTAATAAAGAATTTAGCCGCTTCTTTTGTGTATTATTCAAGTATAATGGCTGTTCATAAATAACACTATTACTTTTAAATGACAAAGTCAATTGCTCATGAGATTCTGATTCTAAAATGTCACTGTCTGAGTAATTTTGATATACATCCACATCTATATTGTCAGAATATTGAATATTTGCTGAATTTATTTGGCTAAAGTCATCATAAGGATGATACATATTTTTTAAATTTTCATCCAAAATTAAGTACAAATAAGCGTACTAACTCTTTTACTACGTTACTGAGCATTTTAATCGCCATAAAAACATTCATGCCAAATATAGTCCTACATTATGAATAATTATATTGTTTATTTATTTACTGAAATATAATTTTAGTGTAATATTGTTGATAGACGATACACGATAATAAATATGTGCAATTTAGCGTAACTTATAACATAGTGGAATTTGTAGGTATAAAGTGCATTTATTTGTTAATACTATTAACAAAACAAGTCACCTAAACAAATACTATGATTCAACCGCTGGCACACATGTAAGAAAATATATTAAGGTAAAATTATAAAAAATTACTTTCAATACACAAAAAAGTGAATAAATAATTTAACTGTTTTTAAAATATAGATTATATAAGTGTAATCTATATTATGAATTATTTTGCTATAAACATTTGTTCATGCTTCTAAAATCAAAAAAGTTATCTAAAATATATTTGGCTTGAATTAAGTCAATTTTTAGTATTTTTACAGTAATTAAATAAAGTGAGTGAGTTATGAGTGAACATAAAGAGGAAACTAAAGATGACCATATTAGTGATGAAATAGAAGAGAAAAAAGAAGATAAAAAGCAAAATGATACTCATTTTACAGCACCTTCTACCAATAATGAACAAAAAATAGAACCTGAGAGTATTACCGAAACTTCAACAGCTGGTGAAGTTAAAACCCAAGGAGAAGCAAGAAATGTACAAAAACTTGATTTAGGTGCTAATAAAGAAATAGAAAATAAGATTATAATAGATAATAGTTCTAGTAGTGAAGATAATGATTCAAATCACCAAATTACAGAGGTACAAACTTCTACTAATTCTACAGTAAAGAAAGATAACGAAACGAGTAATCCACCACCACCTCTGTCAAAAAATACTGAGAAAAATGATAAGAAGGAAAAGAATCAGAAAATTAACACTTATTACAGTAATTACAATTATGATAGTTATAACTATCAACATAAAAACAATAAAAGTTCAAAATATTCAGATGTATATATATTTATATATATATAATATAATAATAATAAAATAGAATGTGTATTTTTATAAAAACGAATTAAGATCAAGACCAGATCATAAATTAATAGAAGAAATGCATAAAGAATGGTTTGGTGATTATTACACTCTAGAAAGTAAGCATGGTTATATTCAATGGTTATTCCCTCTATTTGAAAGAGGTGTGAATTGGGATTGTCCTCCATTAAGAAAAGAAGATGTTACAGAATTATTGAAAGATGAAAAAGCAATGAGTCGATTAATCAAAAGTTTAAAAGTGATGTTAGATTTCTATGGAATGAGAATTGATGAAGAAAAGATGATTGTATATGATAGCGAAAACAGTAAAAGTCGATATGATCATTTAAACCACTCTTATCATAATTATTTACGAATAAGTCGAATATTGACATGTTTAGAAATCTTTGAAAAACATGATTATGCTTTAGCCTTTTTAAAACACTTATATTGGGAATGTTTTATCGAAGAGAATCTAATGAATGCTAGTGAGAGTTGCAAAAAATTCTGGACTAGTCGAGTGAAAGACTGTAAAGATTGGTGTAAAAAGAGTGAATCTGAAATGATCGAAATATTGAAAGATGAATATCAGTATAAATATCTATATTAATATATTGTAATTGTGAAATAGTGATCCAACTAGTTATTACAAAAATCAAGAAATTAAACAAAAACAAAAAGAGGAGTTAATGAGACGTAAGAAGGAAGATGATGAAAGATGGAAATTGCAGAATGATAAAAAGGATAAAAAGGGTAATAATGCAACTGCAGTTATAACTACACCAATATCTACTAATAATTTTTATGGAAAAGGTAATAATGTAAATAATAAACAAAATGATAAACCACCAATACCAGGTGCAGTATAATAGTTGTTTATATATTTGAATAGGATTATGTTGATGATGATAGAAACAAACAAAACAACAAAAATAAAAGAAGTAATGAACAACATTCTGAAGAAGTAAATACATCTAAGAAAATAAAAGCACAAGATAAAGATAAAGAAAATGATAAATCTGATAAGCCAAAAGATAGTAAAGATAAAATACAGAGAGATGCTTCAATCTCATCAAAATTAGAGAATGTCAATATTAGTGATAAAGATAAGGATGATAAGAAAGGAGATACTAAATAGAACATAATTAATAATATATACTTATATTTGCTATATATTGTGTTTAAATTTTATACACTAATACATGTATTATTTTGTATTAGAATTAAAATGCCTTTATTAGAAGATAAAATTAAATCAGGCTCTTTAGTATGTTAAATTTATAATATTTGTATAGATAATAGGTAGAAGACGTTTTGGTGTATGTTATTTCTGTAATATCTAGAATCCTATCACTTATTTCTCTAATTCAAATTGTACACTGTACAAGTATATCATACCTACTACATCAGAAACAAAATTATTGAAAATTATTTCTGTGAATTCAATAGAAGAAGAGGATATAGATAAATTTGTATAGTCTTGTTATTATATTTACATAGAAATTGAGTCTTAATAATTCAATAGAATTAGGAAATGTAAAGCTTGCACAAATTGATTTCTGGGAATTTGTTGAAGGATATTATATCCAATCATCACCGTTCTATAGTATTTCCATTGAAAAATATTTGAAAATACTATCAGTTGATAAGTTGAAAGTAATCTCAGATCTAACAGAATCTCTTCAAACTCTACATTCTAATAATGTTATTCATGGGAGAGTTAAAATGTCAAATATATTTTACGATAATTCTACAAAAAGACCAGTAATAATTGATCAAGCACAATATTTAATAACATCAGTTCATCATTCTTTTTCTATGGTTGATTATTACACACAAAGTCCAGTTGTATTGAGTGGTAAAGAAGCTGATAAATCAGTTGATATTTGGGCATTCTTGTGTATTGTAAATTATATATATAAAGGTAAATATTTATTTGAATATAAGACTGTACTACAGTTATATGAAAAGATCAAATCTTTACAGTTGAATGACTTATTAGATCTTCTTAAAGAGAATTTAGAGAGTGAAGCATATATTGAGATTGAAAAATATGCTAACCATTTGATTAAAAAATGTATAATATTAATAATATGACAATATGTATGAATAGCTCAATATGTAAAATCTTCATTATTAAGAAATGATATGCTTCAAAAGAGTATAAAACAATTATTATGTTATTATAGAAAGTTGTTTATCAAGAATTATCAATAGAGAATTGAATGTTATGAAAGATTTTATATCAAAATATCAACATTTACATGGGTTTGATACATATGATGAATTAAAAACAAAGTTCAGTGAATTAGAAAGAGAAATTATATGTAGCAATAAGTCTGCTTCATACAATTATAATCTACTAACACAATTTAGAGATAATTATTATAACATTTTTTTGAGAAAAATGCATTTAGAAATACACCAATATGTGTATATATGATTATATTATTTATACATTTAGTAATATTAAAGAGCCATTTTCTTATAAATGTGTTAATAATTGTTCATTAAATACAAATAATCCTGATGTTTATGATAAATGTCTAAATGTTGAAGTATATTTGCTTGCTATTTTTATTGAAATAGAAATATATTAAAGAATTATATACAGTTGAAAATGGTATAACAAAAATAGATAGATTTGAAAGGGTTTGTTCACAGTTTAGTATTAAAGTAGAAGAAAAGAATTTAATAGTGAAATATTATAAATCTGTGGAAATAGTATTTTATTATTTTAACTTCTTTTTGTATATATATATATATATATATATGAATAATTGTAATTATAGACATCAATTACATGATATTAACATCAAAGATGAACGTATAGTTCAGTTTAGTTGTATGGAAGATATTATTAAGAATTATCGTGTATTTTGAACATTACTATATAATAATAGATTATATGTGAAAAGTTGTTCAACACAAGAGAGAGTATAAAGAAAGAGATTGAGAGTAAGAAGAATTATTTAAACAGCATCTATCATGCAAATATTATACAACCGGATAATATGAACAGTATTGAATATAAAATTAGTGTAATGAATGAATGTGAAAGAAATGAAAGTAATAAGTTATCTAAAGCAATTAAAATGGGACAAGATATATTAGTGGATTTGAATAACTGTTGAGAATTATTTAATGAATATCAGTGTAAAACTGTCTAATAACCCTACCAGTATTTTGAATCAAATGAAGTATTTATATTGACATTATACTGATATATTTCATGAATAGAAATGTGTGTGATTTGCTTGAACCTTATTGGAGTGATGAAATTAAAAATTTTAGCAATTTTTTAGGAGATGGAGGTAGTAATGATGGAATGTATCAGGTATATAATTTATATAATATTACTTATCAATTAATTAGAATATTGAAAAGAAGATATTGGAAAGCTATAACGAAATAAAAAGGATATATGAAAATCATATTGTGATATGTTGTGATTTAGTTGTTCCACAATTAATTACTAAATCGAACAGATATGAGAGTATATTTCTATACCTAATATTAATTGTTTGTATATATAGAATATTTGGATAGAAGTAGTGGAGAAAGTATTAAAAAATGATTATAATCGGTTAATTAAAATATGTAATGATAATAACATATCAGATTACAAGATTATTGAATTAAAGAAATTCTTTTCATCTGTAAATCTACCAATAGATGAAATAGGAAGAATAGAAGAATCAATGAAACTGGTAATGATATTATTAATAAATAAAATGTTAGAAGGTAAAATTATCCTTTTCAAGTAGTATAGAAAGTGAATTAAGAGATTTACATTTCAATATATTGATAGATACATATAAGCATTATATAGATATTAAAAATGATCCATTTTATCAATTAATTCAAAAAGAGGATTTCATAAAATCTAATATATCATCTTTGCATCAATTATATAGCAATCAAAAACCTGTATTTGTACAAACAGACAGTGTTGATGGTATAATTGAGTATAAGAAAAATATATCAAACTTAATAATGACTATTAAACAGTCATTGTTAAACATTTCTAATGAAAATTATGAGCTTGCTGATATGAATTGTGATATAATTAAAAGATTATTGAAATTAATATGTAGTGACAATTATGAAAAGATAAAATCATTATTATATATTACCATTCATTTTCCCATTCCATCTTTATCTTTAAAAGATGATTACATTGAATACTTGGATAGTTTAAATCAAAAGATAAGTGGTGATAATGTAGAAATAGATGAACTAATAGAGTATTTTGATTTATTTATGATTTGTAGTACATTATTCAATAAAATAATATCTAAAAGTCAAAGTCCAACCATTGAAAATCTTCTTCAATTGTTTGATAGATATGGATGTGATTATAAGAAATGCTTTTCTCTTTTATTTAAAGTCTTTTTTGTATTAAATATGATATATATCATTCAAATAGAATAAAGAACAACTCCTAACAACAGAAATTGAAAAAATGTGTATGTTATATAAACAGATTGGAGATGATGAAGCATTAAACAATTTCCTTGGAAGGATTATATGTGAAAGTATTCCAATGAATGAAAATGTTATACAGAATATTAGAAGATTTGAATTAGACGTAAATCAATACATTAAGGAGAATGATATAAATGAATGGAAAAAAGAACTATCAAAATATAAAAAGAAATTTACAGAGGATGTAATAGATGATTTTAATTCATTTTTAAACGGTGATATACCAAATAAAAAAGAATTAAATCATTTCATTAAATATTGGATAATTGAGATTAAAAAATCACATGAATTGATAGATGAACTTCCAATTGAAATTACTAGATATATTAAATATTAATAATTTTAAATTATAAATAATTAATTATTTGACTATAGTTCTATATTTGGGTTTTTTATTTTTTCTCTATCATCACCTTTATGTTTTGAAGGAATACTATTTCACAATTACAATATATTAATATAGATATTTATACTGATATTCATCTTTCAATATTTCGATCATTTCAGATTCACTCTTTTTACACCAATCTTTACAGTCTTTCACTCGACTAGTCCAGAATTTTTTGCAACTCTCACTAGCATTCATTAGATTCTCTTCGATAAAACATTCCCAATATAAGTGTTTTAAAAAGGCTAAAGCATAATCATGTTTTTCAAAGATTTCTAAACATGTCAATATTCGACTTATTCGTAAATAATTATGATAAGAGTGGTTTAAATGATCATATCGACTTTTACTGTTTTCGCTATCATATACAATCATCTTTTCTTCATCAATTCTCATTCCATAGAAATCTAACATCACTTTTAAACTTTTGATTAATCGACTCATTGCTTTTTCATCTTTCAATAATTCTGTAACATCTTCTTTTCTTAATGGAGGACAATCCCAATTCACACCTCTTTCAAATAGAGGGAATAACCATTGAATATAACCATGCTTACTTTCTAGAGTGTAATAATCACCAAACCATTCTTTATGCATCTCTTCTATTAATTTATGATCTGGTCTTGATCTTAATTCGTTTTTATAAAAATACACATTCTATTTTATCATTATTATTATATTATATATATATATATACATCTGAAAAATAAGAACTATTATCTTTTACTACCTTTTGTGATTGTTGTAACTCAACAGACTCCTTTGTTAGTCCTGTTGAAGCTTTTGAATAAACTCCTTTAGAATTAGCACAAAAACAGCAGAAAATATTCCTACATGTTCTTGAAAACATAATAATAGAAATGATTATCAACACAAAACACCACTTCCTAATTATTGATAAAAAAAATGAATAAATATGAAACGGATATAGTTTTTTTAGTTTTCTTTTCAGTTTTCATGTCTAAGACTTCTCAATTGCTTGAGGAGAACTCAATAATACTTGCAAAATATTGCTATCGTATGAATAATGCGTTTTATGTATAGTAAATGATGAAGATGTTCAAGATATTTATGATCTATATAATGATCTGAAAGAATCGTATTTTAACGCTATATATTTTCAATAGATCACATACAGACATGCCAATGATAGAGGATTTTAAATCTTGGTCAAAATTGCCCATATGTCAATTTACTGAAAAAATATTCGAATATTATAGTATTTATGGTTGATTATTATCATAGATTTACTTCAATTTTCTACCTTTTTCCACTTAGTTGTTGTATTTTGCGCATGTCCTTCAGAATTTGTAGTTAGATGTATATGAATGTAGTATATATTTTAACATTTAGATATACTTCGAGCATTTTATGGCTCAATTGATCTAAATAACATTCCGTCTAAAACATTAATAGAATTTCAATCGCTAATAGCTGATCCAGATAATACAAATCTAGTGCAAGCATTAGTACAGACCAATTTTATAAATACATACGGTAAATATGGAAATAAAGTGAGTGATTACATTAGTTTTTTAGTTACAGATATAAAGTATTGTTTTCTACTAGTATTATTTCAAAAACAAATGAGCAAAAGCACACTAGGAGTAGCACAATGGAAAGAAATAAAAAGTCGAAGAAATACAATGATAGACTACTACAATTACATAGAAAAGTATAAAAAACCACCCAAAGAATCAACAATAAAGAAACTAAGTAGAATATTCAAACGAGAACATAATCCCTATCAATATGATTATAGTTGTGATATAAATGAATGGGTATCAATTGAAATGGAATTATTAGATGATTGTATAGTTAAATATCATCATACTATATCAATGCCTGAAAATCCACGTATTAGTTTATTGAAAAGAACTGGTAGTACTTATACAGTAGAAAGACCATTTATTAAAACATCGTTATTAACAAATGAGAAGTGTGTTTTGATTAATAATATTACGCCTATAGAAAAAATGGGAATAAAAGAAGAAGAAGAAGAAAAAGAGTATGATGGTAGTATAGTAAATAAATATAATAATACAACTTGTAAATATCCAGAATATTCTCCAATTCAATCGAGAAGAAAAAGTTCAGATGATTGTGAAGAGAAAGAAGAAGAAAGTGAATATAATAATAATAAGTATAAAAGTTTTTTAAAAATGAGTGAAATGAAAATAGATACATGTATAAATGAAGATAATGAAAGAATGAATATTCCTTTAGTAAAGAGTAATCTAAGTAGACCATCTTTATCTGATTTACCTACACCTTTAGCTAAACATATATTCTTCAGTAAGAGTAATTCATCCTCTCCTAAGAGTATAGCATTGAAATCTTCAATGAGCCAGTGTCAAATTGCTAGTCAAAAGATATCGTTAAGAAGTAAAGAAGTTAATTTGCCTGGTCAAGTGTATAAAGTTTAATTTGTATATGTAATGTATTTTCTTTTTCTGTTTAAAGTGTTTGCTACTTTGGTATCTCATCTAAAACAAATAATAGTTACATTTGAGCATAATAAATGGATTTTTATACCAATATAATCTTCAATATACGTATTTAGGATGTTTTTCATCTTTTTAATTTTAGGGTTATTCAAAATTTTGATAAAAATTCAATTTCGTTATTCTTGTTTTATATTCACATAAAGATGATAATAAAAGTGAATAAAGAAATTAGAGAAGAGGGGTATATTTTGTATTTATTTTTATGGTAGATTATGTCGAAAATTGGTCGAAAGTGGTTTTGGTGATATAGAAGTGAAGATTAGAGATAATCGAATAATGTCAATCAAATCAATTTTAGTGAATGGAAATGAAACAGTAAAGAAACTGTTGTTAGATCGTGAGTTTGTTGGAGTTTTGGAGTTATATGAAGAAATCGAAGAAATTGGATATTATGAGATGGAGAAATACTACAGTGGTGGTGAATTGATAATCTGTAAAGAGAGAGTGTGTGAAGTGTTGATGTTTTGTTTATGTTATTGTGAAAAAGAGATAATAAATGATTGTTATGAATTTGTGAAGAATAATATAGATGATGAAGTATTAATGAAATTAATTCATATATGTAATGTATTTGGTGGATGTTTGAGAGAGATAGAAGACTTGAAAAATATGGAAATAGAAAAGCGAGGATATAAATATTTATATAAGAATGAATATTTGTTGAGATTAGAAATGAATAATTTGATAGAGATATTAAATATGAGAGATGTGATAATAGTGAATGAGTTATGGTTATTAAATCGATTATTAGAATGGTATAAATTCCAAAAGAATAAGAAAGAAAATAAAGAGATACAAGATGATTTCAAACATTTGATAGAAGAAGATATCGATAGTGAAAAGATAAAAGAGAAAGAGATAGAAAAAGAGAATAAAGAAATGTTGAAAGAGATGAAAATAGAATTAAAGAAAAATGAATGTAAAAATCATATAGAAATATATTGTATAAAAGATGAGAGAATTCAAAATGTAATAATCAATAATTACAATGAAGATAATGATGAAGAAGAATTTAATGAAGAAGAAAGAGGAATATTGGATAAGATGAAAGAAGAAGAATTGAATGATGAAATAATGTGTATATTAGAAATGGATAACATAAAAATGACCGAAATAGTATTGATGATAATGAAATATAAGAATATGAAAATGGAAAGTATAAATAGTAAAAATATATTTAAATAGAATATATCTCAAATATTGAAAAGAGAAATCTATTGGATAGATTATGTATAGAATATAATGAGAATAAAAGAAATCGAACAATGAAATGTTTATGTTTATTTGTTGATGATAAAAAGAATATTTCAATAATAGAAGAAGTATGTGGAAAAGAAATTCTTTTTAGAATATTGAATGAAGATAATTATTTAAACTCCAAATCTAAAGAAATATTAATTGAATATATAAAAGAGACAGAAATTGAGTTTCGAAGAAGAAGAAGAAATGATAAAAATAATAAAAGATAAAGAATTATTGGAAGAACTAAAAACAAAAGAAATCACATCATTTTCATATCCTCAATCAGAATATTTATTTGAAATAAATGAAGAAATGTCAATAATTCCTTTATGTGATGGAAATCGATGTGAATTTTCAATCAATCCTTCCTTACCTGATGGAATGATGATAGATAAAGAAAATGGAATAATTAATGGAAAAGTGAATAGAGTAATCGAAAATAGAGAATATGAAATAAGTTGTAAGAATATTCTAAATGAAAAGAAATTCAAAATATCATTAGAGTTTGAAGAAGGAAAATTCACAGAATTAAACAAAAGTTATAGCATATCAATCTCAAATAATGGAAAATTAATAAGTAATTCATATTATGGATGGAGTCATTGTTATTTGAATCTGAAAATGGAAAATGGAGTTTATCATATCAAATATAAATATTATCAAAATGGAAGTGATTATGATCATATGATGTTAGGATTATCAATTGATAATACATATTCTGGTAATAGTATTTATTATCAATCAACAACATATAATTATTGTGCATATAATGGTGAAAGTGTAGATATTACTCCATATTGTTATATTGGAAGAGTTGTTAATTAAAATCCTAATTTCAATAATCATGGAGATGGTTCAATTTATGAAGTGAATTGTTGATATGAATAAAAGAGAATTTTGGATAAGTCATAATAATTCATCTCCTATTTTACTTGTTAAAGATTTACCTTATCCATTATATCCATATGCTGTATTAGTATGGGAAAATACTTCAATTGAATTATTATCAGTTTCACATCAAACCTAAAAAGTGTTTAATATTGTTATTATTTATCTAAGTGTTTAATTTAATTGCTATAGATCTGAGTTAGGCTAACAATAAACTACTAAAATACTAAAAATATGATATTTTTATAATCTACTATAATTGTTTTGCATCTAAAAAAATGATTTACCAATCTTATTTGGTCAGTGTTATATATATCGTATAAATGCATTTAAGTAGCAAGTACAATATTTTATAAATGATAAACTGTTTATAATTGCATTTAGACTATTTTTGGTGAGATTAAGGTTATTAGGTTATATGGTTTAATTTATCTATAAAATGATAGCTTATACTATATGCATTTTAAATATGCAATACGTACCCAAAAAATAAAGAAGATAAAAGAAAAAATAGTATAGGCACAAAAAGGACATTTTTTGTTTCTCTATAATAAAATAATGTGTAAAACAAATGTTTTGTGAATTTTTTGATGGTTGAAATTATTGAAATAAATTGAAAATCGTCTATTGATTTAGAAAGTAGTCATTACTGCAATTAAAGAATAATAATTATTTTCTATTCTTTCAGTATCAATTAAAACAAACAAACTTTAGAAAAATAATATAATTAATCACTGTTCCACTCCATACATTATCAAACACTTGTTTAACCTTTCAACTACTCCAGGAGATGCTTTGTTTCCATTCAATTTACAAGTTTTTAAATTCTTTAATTTGGGAATTTCATTCATCAATTCATTAACACCCACATCATCAATTAAGTTTGATCTTAAATTCAGTACATCCAAATATTTTAAGTTTGATATGTTTGAAGCTAATTCTTTTGCTCCATTTGATGATATTCCATTATCTTCCATATCTAACATATGTAAATTAGTAAATATTGATAAAACTGATGATAAATCTTTCAATCCTTCATCTTTAATTGAATTAATTGACAATTTTAAACTCATTAAACTGGTATATCGATTAGCACAAAATGCAAATTTCTTTAAACTGGAAGATTTTAAATTATTAACTATTTAATATATATATATATATACAACTAACATCTAAATCTTGAAAGAATAAAGAATTTAGATTTTCTGATACTGTGTTAAAACTATCATCATTAATTTTATTATAGGCTAAATCAAGAACTAATAACCTCGTCATATATTTCAAACAACTGCTAAATTCTGATAAACTACTAATACCATTCTTATACAATCTCAATTTCTTCATATTACTTAAAGATGTAATATTATTGAAATATTTAATATTATCTTCTATTTTATTATCTCCAAAGTTCAATATTTCTAAATGTTTTAATACACTGAAAATATCACATAAATGCTTTACACCTGTTGATATATTATTGCTTACCAAATCTAATGATTTCAGATGAGGATTATTCACTAATAATTGACATAATTGATGCATTCCTTCATCTCCTATATTATTATATCTCAGATTCAATGTCTTTAAATTATTAATCGTTGGTGCTTTTTCATTTAACAATCTCATTCCAACAGATAATAGACAATTATTTAATGTTTGGTTTCCTCCTAAATCTAATACAGCTAAATCAGGAGTTTGACAGAAGTGAACTGCTAATGTTTCAATACCTGGAACTTGAATATTATTATCTATATTTATATATTATATTAAAATACATCCTAAATAAACTTCTTTTAATTTTGGACAGCTAACAATAATATCTGCAAGTTTATTACAGCCAATATTTGATATTTTATTCTCTGACAGATTCAACACTTCCATCCTTTTTAAGTTTTTGAAACTTCCACTGATTATTTCAACACCTCTATCACTTATACCATTTCCACTGATATTGAAGTATTTTAGATACTGTAAATTTTTAATACAATTAGCGATATAACCAGATCCTTCAATTCCTAATTCATATCCACTAACTGGATCATTACATATATCCAAATATTCAAGATGGGGAATATATTGAAAATTTTGGGATAACATTTGAGCACCACTTTTTGTAATATTATTTACTATATATATAATAACATTATAATATATATATATATATATATATATATATATACATCCTATATCTAAATGTAGAAGATTAGTCAAATTCCTAATAATATTACACAATGAAGCTATTCCATCATCTCCAATAATATTCGATCTAACATTAAGATGACTTAATTTTCTCATATTTCCCATAGAGTTACACAATATTCTCATTCCTTCTTCACCAATAATATTATCTATATATATATAGTAAATAAAAAGATATAAAATATTATTGTTATACAACTAATATTGATTTCTCTCAAATGTTCTAAGGATGATATATTACAGATTGCATCTTTTATTTCATCTTCTTCAATATTGTTACTGGAGAGATTGAGTGATACTAATTGAGTAATATAATGGAAATTGTATGATAATTCTGTAAGACCTTTATTACCTATATCATTATCTATTAATATAATAATAAATAAAATAATAATAATAATACAATATATAATATCACCAGATAGTGATAATCTTTTCAAATCACTCAAACAGCTAATAACTGAACATAATTTATGAACTCCATCACTCTTTAGACAATTATTTGATAAATTCAAATCTTGTAAGTGATTACAGTATTTGATAATCTCTAAATAATCATCGATTGAATTATTATTAATGGAATTTCCACTTAAATTGAGAGTATTGACTGTAATATCAGTAATATGACTCTTTAATAAAGTTGAACCACTATGACCAAGTAAATGTCCAGCAAAATATTCATTATATAATTTATCAACATTTTCTAATATATATATATATATATGATTTTATTATTATTATATACTATATCTCAATAAAATCAACATAATATTTGGTATTGATGGATTACTTGTTGAATTTAATGTATTTCTCAAGAATAATAGAAAATCTATTAAAATAATAATCAATATATTATTATATACTCATATTATCTGACAGTTTCTGAAACACAGGATGACTAGGAGGTAATGTATTTAACATATTTATATAATTATTAAATGCTTCATTACTACTCATATCAGGATTACTGATTTTTGCACAATAATTGTCAGTATAATTCTGTATTAACTTATTCTGATAAATATCAATAATTTCTGGTCTTATATCTGGGAAACAAGATAAGCATCTTTCCAATAGATTGAATAAATCAATATTCAAGTTTTTAATAATATTAACATTACCTATGTATTTATTCATTACAGCTACATCTTTAATTAATATTTTATTTGTAACAAAATTGTATAATATCATTCCTGTGTTGAATATATCACTTTTATAGTTATAATTAACAACCAAACTATCTCTAGATTCAGGAGGATTATAATAAACATCACTATATCTTGTTGTTGTGGGAATTTCAATATCATTAATGATGGAATAATCAGTTAATTTGTATATCTTTTCTTTTGAACTATAAAATATTGTATTTGGATTGATATTTCCATGATAATAATTATTATCATTTAATATACTGAGGGATGTAATAATTGAATAGAATAATTTCAATATTTCAGTTTCATTTGGTTTGAAATGATATTTTCTATGATGTTTAAATATATCTAATAATGATAAAGATAGGTATTCTTCTACTATTATTATTTTACCATCATTTTCAAATACTTCTATTGGCTTGACAAGGTTTGGACATTTTATTACAGATAATCTTTTGAACTACAATGCAATAATAAATATATATATATACATAATCTACAGTTAGTCTTTCACTTTTTTCTATCTCTTTAATAATAAACCAAGTATTTTTATCTCCTTCTTTTTGGCCTACATACACTGGGAACAATATTCTATTTATAAATCTCTTAGTTATCCTATATTGACCTATTGTTATTGCCGGTTTTACATTCATAAATGGATTGAAAGGTTTCATTGGTGGAATGTCTTTATCAGGCGGAGCATCGGAATCATAATCATCTGGTTCATCATAATCATCATATTCCTCAGAATCAGGTGAATTTAAATCAGCTGCATTAGGCTCATTGCCACTTTCTTGTTGGTTAGCAGTTTGACCATCCGTATTGTTATCTTTGTTTGTATTTGACTCCTCTTTATTAGTCTCTGTATTTGAAGAATCAGTTATTTCTACTTTGATATCTTCGGATTTTACAGGATCTTTACTATCTGTAGGTTTTTCTTTATTCTCTTGACCACTATTTTCTCCATTACTCTCTTGATTCTTTGTCCCATCTTGTTCTTTAGTCTCAACTACATTTATTTCGTTATTTTTCACTACTTCTTCAGTCGTATCAGGTATATCTTTCTACAAAATATAAGATACTACCATACACTGCTAGAACAACCCATTCTTATAAAATTTTCGTGACAAGCCAAATCAAAATAAATTGTCAAGCAAAAGCTTGTTCATTAACATTTCACATTTTTCTTTTTTCTATTTGATCCAAGGTTTCATACATGCTATTTTTCCTCACACTTACACAAGTATAACTGCTATTCTAGTTTTTAATATTTAGTCTTGCAATTTGAAATGCACTTATTGTGGATCAAGCGATAATTACGATATTGAAGATATAGATATATCATTTTTAGCAACATTAGTTATAATTCTTAATTTTTATAACCAGAGGAATATGCTGAAGAATTTCATCCTCAAGAAATCGACTTTAATATTGATTTAATCAAAAGATTAACGTATTTCTCATTGTTTAAATTACGTAGATTATGCAAAGATGAATTAGATATATGTTTTTACGGTGGTGAACCATTATTAAGACCAAAGGTGATATACAAAGTAATGGACATGTTGCCAGACACAACTCAATACATATTACAATCAAACTGCACATTATTAAAAGAAGTAAATTTAGATTATCTTTTTAGATTCAGAACAATAATGTGTTCAATAGATGGAACTCAATATGTAACAGATTCAGAAAGAGGTAGTGGAACATATGAAAGAGTAATAAATAACATATATTGGTTAAGACAAATCGGTTATAAAGGTGATATTTGTGCAAGAATGACTGTTAGTAAATATGGAAATGTATATGAAAATGTCACTCATTTATTGTCTAAAGGATTGTTCAGTCATGTTCATTGGCAATTGGATATGCTATGGGATAGTGATATGAATAGTAGATGGGGTGATTTCATAAAGTGGAGAGATGAAAATTATAATCCAAATATCACAAAGTTAATTAACTTATTCTTAGAGAAATGTGAAGAAGGTGAAGTATTGCCAATTGCCCCATTTCAAGGTATTATTTGGAGTTTATTAAATGGTGAAACAAACTGTGGATTAAGATGTGGTTGTGGTATGGATACTTTTTGTATTACTACTGGTGGTAAAATCACATCTTGTCCTATTGCTGATGATTTTGAAGCATTATGTCATTTAACACCAAAATTTAACCCAGAGAAAGTGAGAAATAAAGATCCTATTGAAGAACCTTGTACTACTTGTGATTATTATGGTTTATGTGGTGGTAGATGTTTGTATACTAATAAGACAAAGTGGTGGGGCGAAGATGGATTTGCTGAGAGTTGTAAAACAACAAAACATTTGATTGATGAATTAAAGAGAATTCTTCCCAGAATTAGAGAATTGATTGAAAAGGGTGTTGTTAGAAAAGAATTATTTAATTATCCTGATTATAACAATAGTGTTGAAGTAATTCCTTAATTAAATCTTTTTTTGGTCTAATTTTTTTTATAATCATTATATCATTATCTTCACCTATGACTATTGTTTATATTTTTAAATTTTAAGAGCTTCCTGAATTCATGTTCTAGTTCCAAATCTCCACATTAATACATAATAATCTATCTATTATAAAAATAACTATTTGTTTTAGATTTGCCGAAATATCAATTATTTATGTTTTCATTGGTAGTAATTGATATTGTAAAATACTTAAAAAATGGTAAAATAAAAATCGAGTTCAAGCCTCTTTCAAGCCTATTTTTTAATATTAATTTAAGTATAAAGAAATTAAAATTATAATATTCTATTCATTTTAAAACCTTAATTTCGTTTTCTGCTATTGCTATTGACATTTAATATGAAGTATAAACAAACAATGTTAGATATATAGCTGATTAACCAGAACAATACGATATACAACCAACGTAACTATTTTTAAAAACTAAGTGTATATTTGTAATATTTCGGGGCTTAAGGTTACGTTTATAACTTCAACGTAATTTAAAACCCATTTATCTCCCAACGGCGTACAACAAATATAATTAATTGTTATTATTAAGATGAAAGTGTTTTTGGATTATATTAACAAATTACATAATTATCTCACATAATCATAATCAATTGTCTTTAAAGCATTTCTAATTGTTATATACATTGTAATTACTTTTCTACTATATTTGATACTTCTCCCTTTTCTTCGCTACATAAAATTATGAGATCAGCTTTTATATTCTTAAAATAATCAAAAGCACATGATAAGTTGCTATCGTCACGAGTAAGTGTATGTAACTTTTCATATACGTATGTGCAATATCCTCAAGTTCACTTCTCTTAATAAATCGATCTTAATTAGCAGCTCAGAGTAATTAATAAAGTCTTTAAACATTGTGCTGAAGCTTAACCATCTGGTTAAACATCCTTTCTGTATCTTGATGTTATGCTTTAACTCTTAGAAGACTACTGCTCTAATAGTTTTGAACTGTTTATGAGCCTTACAATCTCACAACATGAAGAGTATACTCTTTGATATCTTTCTATTTTGATTATTATTTGCCGAATTATAATATTGAGGATGTGAGCGGTGCAGCCTATAGCTATTACTGGTTTATCTATCATATTTTGAATAATTCCAGAAAATCATATCATTACTGGACAATTATCTGTCATTGATACACATATCTTTTCAAAACTAATTTTTTCAACAACAGCTAAGTTAGTTTTTACCATTTTTTCTCTTCAAGTGTGTTAAATGTTAATTTTGCAAAGTTTCGGAGATAGAAAAAGAACATAATAATGGACAGATTAACAAAGAAGATCCTTTGCATAAATCAGCTTCACATATATTTAAATTATACTTCAAATTTATCAATAACAAATGGAAATATGGTATAGCTGTTACATCCTTGTAGCCATATGTAGAACTAATAAATTCATCTAATTAGCAGACATCAAGTTTTTCACTCTTTTTAGAATCATTTAAATAAGTTATTATACGTAGGATATTTTCAATCCTGATATCATACCGTGATTAGAAATGGTATGTTCAAATTTTGAACTTAAGTTTAAAACGAAACTTTCCTTTATTTGGCGATATTAGGGGTATTTTCAAAAATATTGTATAAAAATGTTATACAATCATTTAATATTTATAAAAAACATTAACATTCCATCATAACTTTCATATGAATACGGTTTGGTATAATAAGGGATTTTAATGAATCAACTATATTCTATGATGATATAAGTACTAAAAAAAATTACGTTTAAAATACATAAGTATTAAATCAAAAATATTTAAACTAAAAAGAGGAATTTTACGGATAATGTTTAGTTGTGGATAAATTTAGTACATTTACATTATATGCACAATATGCTAATAGTTTCATTTATAGTCTAATTAGCGACTAAAACAACATTTTCAAAATAAATATATAATTTATCCGTTTCATAAAAAACGTTTTTTCTATTTTTTTAAAATTTGAGAGAAAATGGAAGAAGAGAAGCCTCCAATACAACCAGGTCCAGTTTGTATGATGAATTATTATATAATGTGGTAAAATAGGCAATTGGAACATAGGAATTACTGATTTACATCTAGAAGCTATTCCTGAAGCTGACGAAGAAATGAAGAAAAAACAAATAACCTTATCTAATAAAATTAGTTTTCGTTTGATCATAGAAAGTGAAAAGTTTCAACTAAAGAAAGACTTCTACTTTTTGGAAGATCGTATATATCAATATGTATTATATAATATTATAGCATATGAAAAATTGAAATTTGATTTACAAACACAAACTGATTCAACAGAAATTCCTCTAAAAGCTGAAGTGGTTCAAAGCATATTAGGTCAACCATGCAAAATATTAATGTTCAATCAGGAACTAATGCAATTAACACCAGATACTTATGCCGTAAAAACAATAGAACAATCATTAGATAAATTGTATAAAGAATGTATTGAAGAGACAATTTCAATTGATGAATTTAATGGATATACAGGTAGTTTCAAATTATCAATATTTGCAGATGAAACATATTTAAGTTATGTATATCCTTGTAGATATATTAATTTTCAAAAACTATCATTAATAAATCCACCTGAAGATATGTATAAAAAATACAAAATAGTTAAACCCAAAGAAGATGATGGTAAAAAGAAAGGAGGAAAAGCTGCTGATCCATTAAAAGCATTAAATGCAGCCAAAGCTAAGATTGATAAAGATAATGAAAAAATAAAATTCTGTGCATTAATATATATACCAGAATTAGATAATCCAAGAGAAGTGTTTATTGATAATGGAAAATTGACAATTGACGAAGAGACATTTGATTGGTCGATTGAATTTCCAGGTTTTCCATGTGAATATTATCTATCAAATCCATCTATGAATAGTTTTATTGATATGATAACAAATGAAAAACCATTTTCATTAATTGTGTATAAGATGGAGTATAAAGATAAACAAAAGGTGTGGGAAATTGTTGAAGGTACATTTAGTCAATCAAATTTCATATTATGTATAATAAATATATATTAAAATAATATTATTATTTAAAATAGCTTCATTAGGAGTTCCAGAAAGTGTAGATTATGAAAATACATCACCGTTAATCAAAGGTTCAGATCCAAGACCACCTCCACCAGAAGAAGAAGAACCGACTCCAGCAAAAGGAAAGAGTGGAAGTAGAAAATCAATTAAAGCTCCTAGTAGGCAAAGTAAAACAGGTAAATCACCAACAAGATCTGCAAGTGGAAAATCAAAAGGTGGAGATGAAGTAAACTTTTTTGAAGGCTCAAGTTTGTATTTACATTTTACACTGAATGAGACATTATTTTATCCACCACCTACTCCTCCAAGACCTGATAGATGTTTGAATGATTTAGTAAAACACAATCCAGTAATTGCCAAGAAAGATTTACCTAAACCAGCATTGTATGTTTTATATTTGTTTATTAATAATTATTATATTTAAATAGTGTTGATTTTAGAGAAGAAATAGACAAAACAGTTGATTTATTAGTGAATGAGTTTATTGAAGTAAATAACAACAGTAATGACACTAGAGAAATAAGTCGTGGTTTATTATTCAAACTAAATGATGAAGGAACATATTTCAAATTCAAAGAGAAGTTAAAAGGACCTTTAGTAGCATTAGTCCATGAAAAATATTCACAAGAAGAAATGAAAGATCCAAAATTTATAGGCTCACTTTATACTTATGTTATGGAACAAGTATATATATTTTATTATATTATTGTTGTTGTATATATAGGTCACAAGAGTTTTAAATGACAGATATTTAAAAGCATCAGTATCTACTGTATTGAATCGTCAAGACTTTAATCAAACTGAAGAAATTGATCCTAAGAAAGAATTACAAACACTTTTAATATTGAGTGAAGAAGCAGAATTAATTGACAATTTTGAATTAGCTAAAAGTTATCAATTAAACAGAATTCATGTATGTGAAGAATATGGTATTAATGATAGTCGAATATGGAAAGATTATGGTAAATTTTTATTAAGAATAAACGAGAAAGAACAAGCTGTAGAATGTTTTAGAAGATCTTTAGAAATATCAACTGAAGATACTGAAATATTATATCTTTACTGTATGTTATTATTCCAGAAAGAACTATATGATGATTGTGAGGTAATATTATATGAAATTAGAGATAGAAATCCCAATGATATTAAAGTATGGATATTATTAGCAACACTTTATGAAAAATTCAAGAGAGAAAGTCATTATGATAGATTTTATAAAGATACTATGAGATTAATTAATAATAATATGTATACTTATCATATGGCACTTTGTGATTTATATTATAATACTTGTTTATTTGATGAAGCATTGAAAGAGTATGAATTATGTAATGAAGCAAATGGTGAAGATAATAATGAGAATAATAATAACTTAGCTACAATAATAAAACAATATACAAGATATGGTATTATATTGTATAATAATAAAGAATATGAGAAATCAATGAATTCATTTCAAATTGTGTTAAAAGTATTATTATATTTATTATGTATTTATATATTTTTTAAATAGTATGATCCAACAAATCCCGAAGGTTATGAATATATGGGTTATTGTTTATATTATTTGAACAACATGGAAGAATGTCAAAACAACTTCGTTCAAGCAGTTCATTTCTATGATATTAATAAAAGACCATTACCAATGAAGTTATCCTATATTCTAAGTCAATGTTACATAAAATCAAACAATTATACATCAGCAAAAGAGATATTATTACGTGTGTGTGGTTCAAATCCAAATGCTACTTTATGGTTAAATGTTGGTGTTTGTTGTATTGAATTGAATGAATTTAAAGAAGCTGAAGAGTCATTATGTGAAGCAAACTTACTAGATAATAGAAACAGTGTAATCTGGGGATATTTATGTTTATTATCATTATGGAGTGATCCACCAAAATATGAAGAAGCAAATAAATCACTTGAAAATGCTAAGAGATATAATATTGATGATATAAATCTATTAAATAAATTAGCTGCTGCTTATTATCATAATGATCATCCCAGAATCGCTGAAGAATTAGTGAAAAGAGCATTGAAGATAGAAGAACAAGATGATTTGTTAGAATTGTGTGGAAATATATTGAAATATCAGAATAAGCTTAAAGAATGTAAACAATATTATCAAAAGTATTTACAACATGATAAACAATCACAAAATCAGAATCAAAGACAAGCTGTGGTTAATCAATATTGTGATGTGTTGAGAAGTGAAGGTTATAATGCTGAAGCTGATGCTGTTGAGGAGAGTGAGAGAATGAATTAAATTTATTAAATTTATTTTATTTGCTACATATATATTTATTCAAATAAAAAAACAAAATATATAATAAATAACGAATGTATTTTATGAGTAAAATGCTTCCACAGCATCATCATCTGGATCTTCATCAGAATCATCGCCATATAATAATATTTCATGTTTTATATCAACTTTTTTACTCTTTTTTATATCTTCTATTTCACTATAATCACTATAACTGCTTGAAATTCGTTCAATTACATAATGATCGTCTTTTTGGATTAATATATACGTATAATCTTCTTTCTTTTCTTTATAATTATACTTAGAGATTTTATCCTACAAAATAACCAAAGTAGAAAAATACATTACTCTTTATTCTTATTTGCTTGCTTATATTATCCAAATATATATCAGTATCACTTAAATCATTCATATTATTAGTTTTATCATCACATTCAAACAATTTATTCAAATCTTCTATTTAAATGTACATATAGTTAATACCCAGCAATATTGTGTTTTTTTCTTTCTGAAATGATTCGCCTAATAGGATTTTATACTCTCTATCTGTAGAATTCATGAAAATAAATAATCCTAAAACGAATATAATTTTAATAATAAAAATGTCAAACACAGCATTTATGGGAGTTCCTGGTATTATCATAAATTAGTTACTCTCACTTATAGCTGACGGAATATATGCTCCTTTGCTTCAAAACGATGAAGAAGCAAAACAACAAACAGATGTTCAAGTCTCTTCTCTCTCAACAATTCGTATATTATAAACACAATTTATTATATGATGTATTTGTTTTAACCTTTATTTAGCTCATTCAAACGCTCCAGCCAAATTTCAACAATATAAACCAAATCCAGATGTATTACCAGCAGATCTAACTCCATCAATCAATCTAATGAATTCGATATGTGGTTATTTAAAATGTCCAAATTGTTTAAAACACATCTGTTATCCTTGTGATAACCATATATCTGTAGTTCGTTGCTGCTACTGTCCAAGTAGTTTTATTCAGTTAGATAAGTCAATGTTATACTCTAAATGTCCAAATTGTAGTTTACCTATTGTATCCCTTGTATTTCTTAATTTAAATAGACTCATTCGAAAAGTTCTGATTTTATTCACTGTCAGTGTGGTAAAATATTCCCAATTACCATATATGAATAACATTAATCTACTTTTGTTTGTAATTATTTGCTTAATTCATAACATACATTTTTAAAAAAACATTTAATATATATAATTATATTCTAAACACATCAGGAGTTACATAAATCTGATAATGTTCACATAATCTCATCAATACTTTTTTCATATTCTTTACTTTATTATCGGGATAGACTAACTCATACAACACACACAAATTATCAACAACTTCCTCAGTCAAATAAATCAGAGGATTTTTGAAAATCAAATTCTCTAAAATCTCAACTGATTTAAAAGGTTCGGCACAATGTAAATAAGCTGTAGCTAAATTAATATAACCAGAAATAATATATTCATTTCTCAATGTAGTTGAATAAGGAGTAGGATCCCATTGTTGTTGTATGACTGCATTGAATTTAGATATTGAATTATAATACTCTCCTTTACCCATTAATATCAATCCTTGTAATAGTAAAATTAAAGGATTTTGTTCATCTGATATGTGTTTGATAATATCATCTAAATATCTTTCAGCTTCATTTAATTCTCCCATCTATTCACATATATAATGATAATAATAATAAAATAATAATTATATATATATATATATACTTGAATGCATATTTTACAAGCTCTTGATATTCCTAATAAATTATAACTATCTGATTTTAATTCATAATTGAATAATTCTTCACATAAACCTAGTGTGCTTATATAATCATCTATTTTTAATAATAATAATAATAATAATATATACGATTACATAGACTAATATTACACAATTCAATCAATACAGTTTCAATCCATTGTTGACATTCTTCAATAGTCAGTTTCTCAGCTTCTTGCGTTTCTTCCTCCAAGTTAATTGCACTTTGAGCTCTTAATCGACTATCTCTACTCGGCATAGTGTCTACTTGACGTGATAATACTTGATATTGATTCATTAAAGCCGCTAAATATAAATATAATAAATCGCATGCATTTTCACTTCGATCTATGTATATTAATTAAATAATATTTATATATTCATTATATACGAGCTAAATGATATGTAATTGCTATTTGTATTTTTACACCGTATGTTTCTTTGCCAAATCCATTTCCTAACTGTGCAACATACTCTAAAGCATCGTCATATTTGTGTAAATGACATAAACCTTCCAAATAGTATTGCTATTTATTAATTATAATATAATTTGTACTTTACACAGAGATATATCTTGTTGTAACATATTGACTGGATTGTCTATTATTTTCTTACATAATTCAACTGCTTTTTCCCATGAATGGTTTTGAATTAACTCTTCAATATTGGTAATATCAAGTTCATCTTTTATGGTTGCTGGTGGAACTTGACATTTTGCTAGAAAATCTGCGTAAAGTTTTTCTGTTACCTATATATAAAACTATAATAACATGAAACATACAGATTCTTTTTTTGGTGTTTGTGGAGGTGTTTGATGCTTTAGTTCCTTCTTCTTTTTCATTGTTTTTTCTAAATCTTCAGAGTTAATACTGTCAAGACTTGATTTTCTTTGAATAGGCTATAATGAGTTATAATTTGTGTTAGAAAATACCGAAGATGATTCTTCTTCCTCACTTTCACTACTTGAAGATACACGCTTTTTATGGTGTTTATGTTTTCTCTCTTTCTCTTTCTCTAGTAAATTAAGAATAATACAAATACTTTCATGCGACTTCTTCTTCTTCTTTGGAGTCTCTTCTCTTTTACTTTTGGATTTAGGAATATAAAATGGATTATTTGGATCGTCCATTAAAATCTAAATTGATAAAAAAAGATCAGATCGAGGTTTGACTAAATTTTCGTTACTAACAATTTAAAACCCAGAAGTTCGTTATTTCGTTTTTTTTATTTAATGTCATCTGTTTGCTCTACTGTATTAAAGTTTGAAATAAGAGGTTCAGGAGAACGTCTTATGACTCTTATGAGAGATATTGAAGCTAAAGTCATTGAAAGAGTATGATGAATTTGTTTATTGCCTTCTAGGGAGAACAATTTGCTGAACAGTGCAATAATTCTAATATGTTATTCACTGATCCTGATTTTGGTCCAACAGAAGAAGAACCTAAGGGTTTAAAGTCATTATACCGTAACGGTAAAGTATGAAATTCAAATTTTATTCCATATTTAGATCCCTGATGATGTCGACTATGATGTACAATGGCAAAGAGCCACCTCAGTCATCGATAACTCACAATTTAACCAACCAGGTCGTTTTGTCCAAGTATTTAACTTTATTTATCTATATTACCCATAGGGACGTGTTGGAGATTGCTGGTTACTTGGTGCTTTAGGTATGTTATCCATCGATCCACGAAATTTCGGTTCAATTATTTTCAGCTCACCAACTGCTGTAGCTTGGAGAGATTTAGGACTTTATATCGTCCGATTATGTTCAGATCACTGCTATTACTATATTTTCATTGATAACAGAATCCCAGTCTTATCAAGCCCTGATTACCTCCCAACCCCAGTTTATGGTAGTTCCGACAAAGTTGGTGATATTACTGTCTCAATCATCGAAAAAGCTGTTGCTAAATTCTATGGATGTTATGAAAACTTAAATGGAGGTTATGTCCACACTGGATTAAGATTATTAAATGGCTATTGCAGTGATTTTGTCCCATTGAACAACCCTAATTCAATGTACATCCCATACCAAACCTTAGACAAAGTATGTGAATTTATTGCAGAACAAATCAATAATCATTCATTAGTTGGATGTTACGCTAGTAACGAAAGATTAGTTAAAGATACAGACTTCTTATGTCCATATGTTTACATGATATTAGGTTTTGTTGATGTAACATTAAACGAACAAGGAGAAAGTTTAATCATTTTATATTCACCATGGTATATCAATAACTTCAAGAATAATGATACTTATTCTAATTTATTACAAGATAATGAAGACTTCAAAGGATTAATTAGAAATTATCCAACAGTAGATCCCGCTAATTTAGTATATGTACCAGTAAAGACATGGTTCCATCACTTTGACATGTTATGTTTATCATTAAACTTCCCAGATCAATGGAATGCAAGAATTATTAGTGGAGAATGGACAGAAACAAACGCTGGAGGTAGAATATATAACGAAAGATATCATATTAATCAGAAATATAAATTAATTGTTCCAACAGATCATACAACTCTATATGTTCAATTATTACAACATTCTACACATGCTATCTATCCAGTATCATTCCATATATATCCATTATCATTTGCCTTTGAAACTGTTTACCATGTACCAGATTATATTCCTAATTGTGATAATATCGTTTATCAACCAAGTTATGTTGAAATGGATACTGTAAGTTCAAGATTCACAATTAATAAAGGAGAATATTATATCATTCCAACCACTTATGAACCAGGAATGTTGGGTGGTTATTCTATTATTGTTTACAGTTCTAATGGAAGTGTTACAATGGTTGGTGTTAATGATTACCAAAGCCCAGAGAATATGGCAGAAACATACCAGATTATGTAAAAAGGAGAAGAAGAAAACAACAATTTAGATCTTTAAGTTTTTATATCAATTATTATTATCTTTATTATATTCAAAATTAAATAAATTTTGTGTGTGTGTGTGTGTTTAATAATAACAAAAACATAATTAATAGTATTATTTGATTTTATTCTTCGTTTCTAGCATTTAATTCATATGTGAAACTGATAATAATTCTATTGATGTGTTTTCACTATATAATACAGCATAAGGATATAATGGAGAAGGTAAATCTTTCAACAAGTAAAACAGGAAATGAATTATTAGTGTTTAATCCAAAATTCTCTTTTATTCATATCAACAATCACTTCATAAATTGAACCATCTCCATGATTATTGAAATTTGGATTTTGAATTAACAACTCTTCCAATATAACAATATGGAGTAATATCTACACTTTCACCATTATATGCACAATAATTATATGTTGTTGATTGATAATAAATATTATTACCAGAAAATGTATTATCAATTGATAATCCTAACATCATATGATCATAATCACTTCCATTTTGATAATATTTATATTTGATATGATAAACCCCATTTTCCATTTTTAGATTCAAATAACAATGACTCCATCCATAATATGAATTACTTATTAATTTTCCATTATTTGAGATTGTTATGCTATAACTTTTGTTTAATTCTGTGAATTTTCCTTCTTCAAACTCTAATGATATTTTAAATTTCTTTTCATTTAGAATATTCTTACAACTTATTTCATATTCTCTCTTTTTGATTTCTTTATCTACTTTTCCATTAATTATTCCATTCTCTTTATCAATCATTATTCCATCTGGCAATGAAGGATTGATTGAAAATTCACATCGATTTCCATCAAATGAAGGAATTATTGACATTTCTTCATCTAATCCAAATGAATATTCTGCTTGAGGATATGAAAATGATGTGATTTCTTTTGTTTTTAATTCACTCAATAATTCTTTATCTTTCATTATTTTTATCATTTCTTCTTCTTCTTCGAAACTCAATTTTGTCTCTTTTATATATTCAATTAATATTTCTTTGGATTTGGAGTTTAGATAATTATCTTCATTCAATATTCTAAAAAGAATCTCTTTTCCACATACTTCTTCTATTATTGAAATATTCTTTTTATCATCAACAAACAAACATAAACATTTCATTGTTCGATTTCTTTTATTCTCATTATATTCTATATATAGTCTTTCCAATAGATTTCTCTTTTCTGTATTTGAGATATATTCTATTTAAATATATTTTTAGTATTTATACTTTCCATTTTCATATTTTATATTTCATTATCATCAATACTATTTCGGTCATTTTTATGTTATCCATTTCTAATATACACATTATTTCATCATTCAACTCTTCTTCTTCTATCTTATCCAATATTCCTCTTTCTTCTTCATTAAAGTCTTCTTCTTTATTATCTTCATTGTATTTGTTGATTATTACATTTTGAATTCTCTCATCTTTTATTAAATATATTTCTATATGATTTTTACATTCATTTTTCTTTAATTCTATTTTCATTTCTTTCAACATTTCTTTATTCTCTTTTTCTATCTCTTTCTCTTTTATCTTTTCACAATCAATATCTTCTTCTATCAATTGTTTAAAATCATCTTGTATCTCTTTATTATCATTCTTATTCTTTTGGAATTTATACCATTCTAATAACCGATTTAATAACCATAACTCATTCACTATTATCACATCTCTCATATTTAATATCTCTATCAAATTATTCATTTCTAATCTCAACAAATATTCATTCTTATATAAATATTTATATCCTCGCTTTTCTATTTCCATATTTTTCAAGTCTTCTATCTCTCTCAAACATCCACCAAATACATTACATATATGAATTAATTTCATTAATACTTCATCATCTATATTATTCTTCACAAATTCATAACAATCATTTATTATCTCTTTTTCACAATAACATAAACAAAACATCAACACTTCACACACTCTCTCTTTACAGATTATCAATTCACCACCACTGTAGTATTTCTCCATCTCATAATATCCAATTTCTTCGATTTCTTCATATAACTCCAAAATTCCAACAAACTCACGATCTAACAACAGTTTCTTTAGAGTTTCATTTCCATTCACTAAAATTGATTTGATTGACATTATTAGACTATCTCCAATCTTCACTTCTATATCACCAAAACCACTTTCAACCAATTTTCGACATAATCTATCATAAAATTAAATACAAAATATACCCCTCTTCTCTTATGCTTTTATTCACTTTTATTATCATCTTTATGTAAATATATAACAAAAATAACGAAATTGAATTTCTATCAAAATTTTGAATAACCCTAAAATTAAAAAGATGAAAAACATCCTAAATACGTATATTGAAGATTATATTGGTATAAAAATCCATTTATTATGCTCAAATGTAACTATTATTTGTTTTAGTTATATTTAATAGTTTTATTCCTTATCTGATGAATAATAATTACACAATAACAAATCAAATTTAATTTAATTAAATAAAATAAAAAGCATTAAAACGGTTTCTTCCAAGTTGTTTCTCTTGTTTGAATATTATAATAATAAGTTTTACCTGTAACTTTATCTACTGCTTCACTCCATATATTCGCTTTTATATTATTCTCTTTTTTCGATGGTTGAACAAATGGATCTCCATATAACGAAATAGGAGTTATAACTTTATTCTTAGCTGGTGAAGCTGCTAAATGATTCTTAGAAACAGAAGAAGAACGAATTGTTGATGGTTTCTTTGATATTGGGAATTTGATATCTATTGGTATTTCTTTCTTCAATGAAGTTGATGAAAATGAAGATTTTCTTGAATTAATTTTAGTTGTTGAGGAAGATCTTTTTGTGTTTTTTATTGTATTTGTATTTTCTGATTTAGATGAAGAAGTAGGAATAGGAGAAGAAGGAATTGATAACTTTGTTGTTGTTGATGATGAAGGAGTAGATTTAATTGGAGTTGTTGATTTAGATTTAGATGGAGATGATGTATGAGTATAAAAATTGGATTGCTTATTCAATAATTTTGATATTTCCAGTCTTTGACATACAACAGCCCATTCTGCTTGTACAACTCTTTGTTCTAGTGTGAGATTCTCATTTAATACACCTGAAGGCTATATTCATAATAATAATAATAATAATAATAATATATATATATATATATACTGGATAATGTGAAAGACTGTTGAGATATTTATTCATTCTTTCTGATTGAATATTTATATATTTATTAAAATCAATACATTTATCATTTTCTTGTTGTATTGTTTCTGAACCATGAAATATGTACAACAATTTGTTTATTTGTGACTTCAATTGAGTATTCTCTTCTTTCAACTATATATATATAAAGATAAGAAATTTAATATACTTTTTCATTTTCATTTACTATTTGTTCCATATCTAGTGGAATATTCTGATAATGGTTGCTATTATTGGATGTAGCTTCAATTTTCTCTTGTAATATACTCTACAGTATAAAAACTAAATCAATAATATATATACTTTAAGTCTTTCTATTTCTAATTCATATTGATGTAATAATTCAATATTATCATAAGTTTCATTCACATTTACATTCACTTCAATTGATTTGGCTCTTTCAGCAAATTGTAATCTAAATGAATTAATATAAATATAAATATATACGAAGAAATACCATCATCCATATACTCAATAGATGGACTTAATGTAATAATAAATAATGTTTTACTATTTCCACCTAATGAATCTTGTAAAAGTCTTGTTAATTTACTATTCCTATAAGGTATATGTGACTTATTATTAGCTAATCCTCGAATACAATTACCTAAATTACTAAGACTTTTATTGATTGATGTCATTTCTTGTATTCTTTGATCTGTAAATGAACCAAATTGATAAGGATGCCACTTCTCACTACCAGCTAAATCAACTAAATTGATCTTAGAGAAGATTGATTTTTCACCACCATTCTCTGTTTTTATTTTCTGTGTAATTATTAACTCAAATAATGTATGAGATCTACTACTATGATTATTCAAATCTGTGGCTCGTACTGAACGATTATGAGCTCCTAACCATAACAAACACAATGCTTCTTCAATTGTATTAATCTAAATAATAATAATAATTATTATTATTATTATAAATACATTCATTTCAATTGCATCTGGTACATAAACACTTCCTTTTATTTCTCTTATTTCTAAACCGTTGCTATTAGTACTACGACTATCATCACATTTTAATAAATCGTATATTTTCTCATTGTATATTTCTAAATAACTACAACTAACTGAACATTCAATATCTTCATTATTCTCAATAAAATTGTATATATTCTCTAATACACGAGGTATTATTCCCCACAAGTCGCGCTGTTGGTAAAGAGTGGTACTATGAATATCTTCAGGTGTAACAAATGGATTAGACTTAGACTTGTCTTTAGCAAAATTCCACATATCAATTCCTAACATTGTATGTGTCTTTCCTGTTCCAGTTTGTCCACTAACACAAATAAATGATATTCTATATACTAGGCGAATATTGTGCAATTATATCCTCTCAATGCATCAATAATTAAGTCTGTACATTGATCATATACTTCAGCTTGTGTTGAATTTTCATTGAATACTTTATCGAATTTATAACAGAAATCTCTACTGCATTCTGGAGTACTTACAACTAATTTATCTCTCACTTGTATCCATCTTGTTTTATCCTTTTCAGCACTGATAAATGGACGAATTCTTGAATATACACTGATATAAGTCTTGCTCATTACTTCACAATGCAATTTTTAAATTTGAAAAATACGATGAGAGCAGATCAAGTACATTTTCATAAAAATAATAAGCAAATGGTTATATTACTTTATATTACTGTGGATCTATTTCAATCACTCTCATTTCTCCATTCTTAAGTGTGGATTTATCAATACAATCACCCTCTTTGTTATGAATAATAGTATTTGTCACAAATCGTTTTAAAAAAGCAGAATGTGAAACAACTCCTATAACTTTTTCATTTCTCTTACATAACCATTCAAAAAACTCATTACCTCTTTCTTCACAATGTTCTACACTTTCTCTTTCTTTAACTCCAATTATTGGATCAATTTTATCTTTTACTAATTTAAAATCAACATCTTTAAACTCTGATATTGTTTCATCCATATTATTATAACAATCTGTGTAAAATCTACCATATTTTTCTCTAATTAACTAAAAATGAGATATTTATATACTGGGTTTGCAATTCTTTGACATTTTATTCCATTAAAAGCATATTGCATTGTTTCTAATGTTCTGATAAGCGGTGAAACAACCACTAAATCGAATTGTGGAAAGATTTTGATTGTTTTATTCAATTCTTTAGCTTGATCTATACCCAATTGTGATAATCTATATTTATAAAACTTAACAATCATACGGTGGATCTATATTCTCTTTTGCTTCATATACATACTTTTCTTTTTCTAAAATATTAAATAGATTCATTATACCATCTTCAGTTTCATATTTACTAGCTTTTAAATTATGAGCTGCTTCACCATGTCTTATTATATATACATTCTTTTTATTTCTATTAAACTTCTATAGAAACTCTAACATTATACTTTGTTAAAGGTGTTATAACCTGATAACTGATCATTTTCAACCTAAAAATGAATTTCAATAAAAATGAGATTTGAGTATTATTTGACAAAAACAGACCATCAATAGTATTATATTAAAATTTATAAAACACGAATTTCAAGATGATGCTATTTCTACAATTTTTAAATCACAATTATCAAACATTACAGACTTAATGCCTTTCTCACTTGTATCTTTAATAACATATTTACCAAAGAATCTCTTTAAAAACCCAGAATGTGAAACAATTGCTATTCTATTCTCTTCCCTTTCACTTAGCCAGTCTAATAGTTGATTTCCTCTTTCATCTATATGTGATGGACTCTCTCTTTTTCTTACTTGGAAATATGGATCAACTTTTTCAGTTACTAAACTGAAATCTACATTTGGAAACTTAGGAATTATTTCATCTAAGTTACGATAACAGTCTGTGAAATAGTCTCCACATTGTTCTCTTATCAACTATGAAAAATAGTAATAATTGCTGAAGAATCTATACTGGATGTACAATTTTTGGACATTTCACTCCTTCAAATGCATAAGTCATTGTCTCAAGAGTTCTTGTTAACGGAGATACAAGTATAAGATCAAAAGGAGGTTCATATTTGATTTTTATGTTTAGAACTTTAGCTTGCTGAATTCCTTTTACTGATAATCTATTGAAATTCATGTTATAATCTCTATTCATACGGTGAATCAAGAAATCTCATATTTCTTCCAACATGGTTTCTTCGACCTAAAAATATTGCAAAGAAAATAAATACTTTCCATATCTGAAAAATAATATACGGCTTCATTATGGACTGAAGTTCCATGTCTTATAAAATATAAAATTTTCTTTGTTCTATGGCAAGTTAGATAATTTTAGTTTTACTGAAATCTAGGATCTATCACATGATAAACGTTTGGCTCATTCTGCTGCATTTTTTAAATATTCAAAATATTGCTTGATAGGAATCAAGCTAAAATTTAGTTTTTGCTCATTAAATCACTACATACTCACATAACAGAAATAAAAAATGTTTAGATTTATTATAGGTATTCACATACATTTATAAATCACGCCATTATTCGTGATTCCATCATAACAGAAAATATTAGCGATTGGTTGGTCTTTATTTGAAATTAATTTAATAATATCTTGACCTAAAACAGCACCAACTAAAGCACCAATATGTGGCAATTCCATTCCTTGCGAAGTTCTATAACTATTAACATAATCAATTAATAATTGTGAATCTTCTATTCCTTCAGAAGCACACCAGTCATTTAGTTTTATCGTATTATTCTGTGATAAATCTATTAAAAATTAAATATACATATATGTAAATAACATACATCTCCAATAATTAACCAACATTTTATCTTTATCATTTTTATTCATTTTAATATTACTGAAAAGTGGATATTCTACTGTGACAGTCTTGGTTTTACTAAGAGAATAATAATAACAGTATACTCTGTATATTCGAAATGTGACAAATCAGCTATTAAAATACCACTAAAACCAAAACATTCAACTGAATAAAGTGGAATATTCTTATTATGACAGATTTCATCAACTTCCTTCTATTTTATAAATATTATATAATGATACTATTATTGAGTAATTTCTCCACAAACATACACACGATATTTCATTTGAATTGATCATTTCATTCATTTTTGTGAATGTAATTTCTTCTTTTATACCAACTACTTTCACTAATGGGTTTAACTCCTGAAGTGTTGGAGTTGTAACATCAATAATCTATAATTTGATAAATGTATATAACATACATCTTTACCAATGTCCTCTTCTTTTAAACAAAATATACTTCCAACATCTTCTATTTTTATTTCTCTTTTATCAATAATAGTCACATTTAATCCGGCTAATACTAAATCTTTAGCACACTTAAAGAGTATTAAAGAAATTATAATTATACTTCCAACATTGTAACTGACATTCCACAAATTAATATATTTGCTTTTCTTAATTTGGCCTGAGAGTCTGCACCCCATAATCTTATCTGACGATCATATCTACACAATAAATGCAATACAATACATTTCTGCTTCTTTTTCTGTAAGTTCATTGGTATTCATTATGTATTAATATTTAATAACTACGAAAAATAAAGTAATTGAAGAGAAAAACAAAAAATTATAAAAAAGCTTGGTTTTGAAGTTTGATATAGTTAGAAAAATAAATGCGTTTTACTTTTTTTAATTTTTCCAATATCTCTACCATGTATTAGAATTTCCCATCTAAAATATCAGTACAATAACAAATTAATTTATTCTATGTATTTCTTTAAAAAACTTATCAAATTATCACAATCTTCGATTGAACTTAAATAACCAAGTGAACTTCTCACAGCTCCAACTGGTCTTCCATTAATTTCAGCTATGCCATGACTAGCACTACACATATTTACAAAATCAGAATTCTTCAAATAATTCTTTATATCTTCATCACTAAACTTCATAGCAGCATAAGTCGCTCCAGGATTACAATGCCAACCAGCACGAACCTATTATATATATATATTATTAAATTAATACATGAATATTTAAACTTGCAGCATCCTCTTGTACTTTTAAATAATTAACATAACTTTCATTTTTATGTTCTAAAATGAAATAATAGATAATCAGTTAATTATATATACTAACATTGAATGTAACTATTGGACCTTGTCTATCATTAAATAATTCATCATTATGTTTACCATATATCTCCAGCAATGGTTTATCATTTGAATGTTTTAATTGTTTTAATTTGTTATATAAATACATCCTTAAACATGAGGTATGTTTATATACAGCTTCTATTCCACCGATACTATTTATGGATTCATAACCATACTTTAATATAGCAATATCTATACATAATAATAATAATAATAATAATACTTAGAAAATCAGGAGTTCCATCTTCATACTTTTGTGATGGATTCTTTGGATGACTATTATATTAAAATAAAAATAAAGTATTTATTACATTTTATAATCTTCGCCCATTATTACAGACAACACACTTCCACCTCCCCAATACGTTTTATCAATTTTATCAATTATATTATTACTAATCAACAAAGCACCAACACCTGTAGGATAACCAAATATCTTATAAAATGATATAACACAAAAATCAGGTAAAAATCCATTCGGTGAAAATGGAAGTGAAGATGTAGGTACATAGGCTGCTATATCTACTAATACAAATAGCTGTGGATATTGTTTATGTAATTGTTCAACCCATTCAAATGGATATTTTACTCCGCCAAAATTTTCTGTTAATGGATATGCAAATAAATGAGAAGAATTCTTATCCAAATCCTATTTGTGTTGATATATTAAAATGAAAATATTTATACTAATTTTGATATTACATCAAATACATTTTCTTCATCAACTACTACAAACTGACCGCCACTTTTTTTTACTATATTTCTTATTCCTAAAACACTGTTATGATTTTGTCTTAAGTATATAAAAAATGATTTATTTGTCCATTGTATTATATCTCCTACTGTATGTAATGCTCCTGTAGCACATCGAGTAAATACAACACTGTAATCTTCATTACTAGTATTAAGAAATTTCAACAAATCTAATCTAGCATTCTATAAATGATAAAACAATTGGATATGATAAAAATACCAATATTGTATCATCTGTAGTTTTTGCACATGGACTTTGACCATGGTTATTACCATATAACACTGTCTTTAATTGATACATTGATTTTTCAAGTTGTGAATCTCTATAAATACTTGCACCTGTATAATCTAAATAAGTCTGTCCTTTTAATCTAGTTAAATCGTTTCTACGAATTTCATCAAGCGCGCCATTGTAACCATAACTATTATAAACGTATTTATATCATACTACAACTTACAAGATTCATTAAGTCCATTAAAAAAAGATGTAGCTCTGAATGATGGTGTTAAACTGTGATAGGAAAAAGCTTTTACTATTATTGGAATCTATAAACGTTTAGAATATATTTTAATACTAAAACGACAACGAACAAACCACACAAACATGGAACAACTGGCCTTCTACGAATTTCAATTGCGTATATTCCTAATCTATTCATGTACCAGCTTCTTTTCATCCAAACACAACAAGCCGGCTCGTCTTTATACTCCATGTTTTTCGTCTTACACACAACTTATTACACAATCCTAAGTCTTTTGTTGGACTTAGAAGATTTTCAAACAATTTAAGTGACTTTAATTTCATTGATGTATTGTATTTCTTTATAATTATTAGGAAATGGAAGGCATTCATATAAAAGCATATGGAGATGAAGGTTTTCAATTAGACAATAATATTATATTAAGAGGTTCAGCATTGGTTTTTTCTGATCTGTTTTTGTTATGGAAGCCACGAACTGTTGATATGATTACACCAAAGTCATTAGCACCATTAGTTTATAGGAATCCAACACTGGATTTGGTTATATTTGGAACTGGTGACGCTGTGGAACAACTTCCAGTTGAATCAAGACATTATTTATTACAACATCACATATTTTTCGAATGCATGGACAATGTATGATAATATTATGATATTTATGAATAGTTAAATGCAATAGGAACATACAATGTGTTATTAGATGAAGGAAGACATGTTGCAGTTGGTCTTTTAGGCGATCCAAGGTCATTTAAGCCACTCCCATTCTTAGATATTATCAAAAATTTTGGAAACCCAACAAGATTAAGAGATTCAGAATAATTTTCTTTGAAAATATGTAATTAAAATGCTATTATTATTATATTTTTAATAATTAGGAAAAATTTGTTTTTTTTTTAATTTTACGAACTTTTTAATTAAATATATAATCTCATTATATATATATATATATTTATCTTCTTCCACCTCTTCCACCTCTTCCTCCTCCTCTGCTTCCACCTCTTCCTCTGCCACCTCCATATCCACCTCCTCTTCCACCACTACTATAACCTCTACCACCTCCACCATATCCACCAGCTTTACCCATCTGATAAGGAGCAACTTGTTCTCTTTGTTTTAACTTTGGCAATTTTTCACATCTTATAAATGATGGATTTTTATAATTCTTCAGTTTATTATCAAAATCATTAGCTAAATCAGCTGGTAAATCAAATACAGCACCTTTAGAATCTTCAGTCATTACCATACCCTTAATTTTACTACAATTTTCTTCACTGATCATTTTCTTTAAAGCTCCCCAACAATAAGATAAAGTTCTCATTTCAATACTTGAATTAAACTCATAAGCAACATAACCATCCATTCCACTCAATATTGATCTTTCATTCACACATTTTGAACCTAATATCAATGCATAACATCTAGTAATAGCTTCCATTGGATCTGCAAATTGTTTTAAACATTCTTCAGCACATGGTTTTAATAACTCAATCATATTATCTTTCACTTCTTTCATATCATCTAATACTTGACTTGCACTATATAATATAATATCTTTAGGTTGTGGTGAAGATATTCTAATAAATTTATTACTACCTAATGCCTTTTCTAATGATTGAATAACACTTTCACTTCGATTAGTATATAATGTAATACAAATACCACTCTTACCTGCTCTTCCTGTTCTTCCAGATCTATGGACATAAGTATCATAGTCAGCTTTACCACTGAAATTAGTGGAAGGTGGTTCTCTGTTAATAACTAAATCAACATTATCTATATCTAAACCTCTTGCAGCAACATCTGTTGCAATTAAACATTTGAATTTATATTGAGCAAAATCGTCTAATGTTGTTTCTCTTGTTTTCTGTGGAATATCTCCATGTAAAACTCTATTAGAATGTTGTAATTCTGTGGAATTAGATAATTCATCACAACTTACCTTTGTATCACAAAATATAATACATCTACCTGTTGGACGACAATACATTTTGATTAAATCTGAGATAATACTTGGTTGATTTTCTCTTGTTGATTTTAATATATAATGTTTCACATCACTACTAGCTTGTTTATCACCAACTAAATCAATTAATTTATAATTCTTCTTCATATACTTCTTAGCTACATCTTTTACCCAATCTGGTATTGTTGCTGAGAATAATAATATTTGTGCTTTATCTTGCTTTTCACTATCATCACCAATAGCCTTGTTATAATATGCATTAAATATCTTATCAATATCTGGCTGAAATCCCATATCCAACATTCTATCAGCTTCATCTAATATTATATACTTCAAATCTTCTAAATGTAAAGTTCTTCTTTCAATATGATCGATTATTCTACCAGGTGTACCAATCAAAACATCAATACCATAACGTAACTTTTGATTTTGTTCATCATATCCTGTTCCACCATAAATACATAATTGGCGAAGATCTGGTGCACAATAATTAAATTCATCAGCGGTTTGACGAGCTAATTCTCTTGTAGGAGATACAACTATTACACATGGATTCTTTTGGTTTAATAACTTTGGATTTGTTTTTATTTTTTCAATTACTGGAAGAATAAATGCTAATGTTTTACCTTGACCTGTCATAGCTCTACCTATAATATCATGACCATCATATATTGAATCATAAGTTAATGACTGGATTGGGAATAAATGAGTGATTCCTCTGTCATTTAATAATGTTATTGTTTCTGGTGATATTCTGAAGTTTGATAGTAAAGATTTACTACCTTCTGATTGGATGAGCACTGGTTCTTCTTCATCTTCTTTTGGTCCTATTTAAGATTAATTCGTGCTGTAAAAATACTTGGAGTAGAATTAACTGATTTTGGTGTTTCTGGTGTTTCTTCAATTTTAGCTTCTATATTTTAAACAATAAATACACAATTTTAATACTCTTGGATGATTTTTCTTCTTTACTAGACGATCTTCTTCTCTTTTTCTCTATGTATTAATGTAAAATGTCCCAATATACCAGGTTCAACTATTTCTTCAACTTTTGGTTTTTCTTCTGCTGTTTCTGCTGCGTCCATTGATCTAGTTCTCATTCTTCTTGTAGGGGTAGGAGCCTCTTTCTTAGAATGTTTTTTACTACCTAATGAAATGTTTACCATATGTTTTTATACTTTCTTCTGATGATTTAGTGTGATTTTTACCCATTAATGTCAAAAATGCAATACACAAAATACAATTGTATTAGTTTGTATTATTTTTTCATTATCAAAAAGATAAATATTTTATGTGCAAATATATAGCAAAGTATCGCTATTATGCATAGTTTAAATATAGAAAGTATAAAATAATCAAATACACAGTAATTAACAAAATCTCAAAACGGATTGATTTATACCTACATAATTTATCAATAAAAGTGTCAAATGTGTTATTAGAATTATGTCTGAGTGATTATTTTGTATTTTACTTTTGATAACACAAATCAGTTTAATCTCTTTTTTATTCATAATACACAACGGTTTACAGTAAATATTCCCATAAAACACCTGTTGCGTTATGGATGCGACAGAACAAACATCTAGTAGCTATAAAACACATCCTTCGAAAAAGTCAGATTTTGGCTTTAATTGAGTTAAATAACGAGTTGCTTTATGTTTTCTTATTCGTAAATTCCTTTATTTGGAAAGAAATGAGTAACATTAAAGATTTAAAGTGTCAATTCTGCCATACAGTTGCTAACTACAGTGGATTAGGTTCATTATCAACTATATTAATACCGTATTTATATAGCAATGATCTATTGATAGAAATGTTGGTGAATGCGCTTATCATAAGCCATGTTTAGTCTGGTCTGAAGAAATGCTGTCAGAACCAGTTGATCGGCCTAATTGTATTAAAAATGCTATTAAGAGGGCTATGAGAACCAAATGCTTCTGTTGCAAAAGCCTAGGAGCTTCAATTAAATGTGCTGTAGAAGGGTATGTATATAAGTATTAATAATATTTATTAGATGTTCAAAACAATATCATTATCCATGTGCAATACAAGAAGCGTCAGTATTTCAAACAAATCCACCTAAACATTTCTGTAAAGAACATAGATGTATATAATAATCATTAAATATCACTTTTCTATAGCTGAATGTGAAGATGGTGTATTAAATCCAGAAGGAATGACTGTAAATGTTACATCAACTACATTTCTAGAAACTATGTCTTCAAAACCATTACCAATTACACCCGAACAGAATCATCATGATAATGTACCTTTTCCATCAATTCCAGATATATATCCCTTATCAAATCCACAAACAAGCTTAGTTAAAGAATATGAAGCTAAATTAAGTAATGATAGTAGTATAGAAGTAATAGGTGAAGAAGAATATGCAGAAATAGAAGAAGAAGTAAAGAAAAAGAAAGAAAAAAGTAGTAATGATAATGATAATAATGTGAATAACGATAGTGATGGTTTTAAGAATAACAATATACCAAAAAAACATTATTTCCTACTCCCTTTTCATTATCATCATCAAATCCATTAATAGAAATAAGAAAACTATCAGAAGGAGGATCAGACAGTAATTCTGATACTTTTAGTGATAAACATAATAATAAAGATAAAGAGAATGAATTAAAAGAGAATTTGATTTCTGTATTTCACCTCCATTATCAACGCCGCCTTTAAATAGTAAGGTAAATAATAATAATAATAATAATAAAGAGAATGATAACAATACTACCAATACTCTTACAATCAAAACAACACAAACAAAACAAAATAAATTATCATCTCCATCTCCATCAGTAAAACAAAATGAAAGTAATAAAACAGATAGCTCTATAACAAGTTCAAAAAGAGGATCTAAAAGAAAATCCGATACTGAATCACCGCCATATAAGAATATGAAATTATTTACATTAGAAAATAGAGATTTTATTAGAGTAAAAATAGTTAAATCATTGAATACACTTTCTAAAGGGTATATAATCTCGTTATTTGGTGCTCAATCATTTTTTGACTGTTTAAGAACAAGTCATTCAACGGAATTGTCAATTGATTATGGAATAGACGTTGAACAATTTAAATCGATATATGAAAATGCAAAATTGTGTAATATTTCAGTTATGAAAATGATTTTAGATGATTATACTGAAGAAACTCCAGTGTATAAGATTCTTAATAGTATGGGTAAAACAAATACAGTTGGATATATTGAAAGAGATTTATATGAAATATTCATCATTCCAAATGGACAAAGTCTGCCAAATTGTGGAACATTTGCTGCTTCTATGGAAATATTTTCAAGAAATGGTGAAACTATTGCTGCTTGGTGTTTATTGGTAAATAAACTTAGATAAATAGCAAATGTTTCATAAATATCATCACTTAATAAATGAAAATTGAATAATCTCTGTAACTATTTTTAATTGGATTATTAGACTTTCTTTTACTTATTATTATGTTATTTAGTTAATAAATAGATGAAATATTGAATTTAATAAAAATAAATCCGTTTCAATTATAATTTTCATTTTAAAAATTAGATGGAACCTATATCGATATTCTTTGCCTATATTGTAAAAAATCAATTAAATGAAGTTAAAAAATATATTGAGAATAAAACTGTGGATATAAATTGTCAAGATAGTGAAGGAGTGAGTGGTTTATGTGTGGCTTGTTATCACGAAAGATATGAAATAATTCAATATTTGTGTGAAAATGGTGTAGATGCTTTAATTGTTTCAAGTAGAACTGGAAGTAGTTGTCTGCATTATGCAATAAGAACCAATAATTATGAAATAGTAGATTATTTAGTGAAATATAATAACAAATTAGTGAATATTTGTTCTAAAAATGGTGATAGTCCTTTGATGTTTGCTTGTGTAGAAGGTAATTATGATGTAATATCATTATTATTAGCAGAAAAGGCAGATATAAAATGTATAAGTAATAATAGATTAACTGCTTATCACTGTTTAATTCAAAGAAATCGAAATGACAAAGATATTTGTGATATATTGAAATTAATGAAAAGCTGTGATGATAGTGAAACTATATTTTATAGTAATGGAATAGGAAATACAATTCTTCACTTATGTGCTGAACGAAATTATAAAAATTGTATAGAATATTTATTATCATTAAAATTCCCAGAAAGAATAAGAAACAAAAGTGGTAAAGTTGCTTTAGATTTATGTAAAGGAGAATGTAAAAAGATATTATTAGAATCATGGAATAAAGAGAATGAAATATTAAAAGATGATGATAGTAATATAGTTGAAGGTTTAGAGAATGATAATTCAAATTTAATAAATACAAAAAATAAAAGTAACAATAAAAAGAATCAAAAGAAGAAATCATCTCATAATAGTGGTAAGAGTAATGATAAAACAGTAGAACCAATACAGAAGCAATCACTTCCTCATACTCCTGCAATATCAAATCCTCAATCACCACCATTAACATTAACAAAGACAAAATCGATAAAACAATTTCCTAAGTCTCCATCTGTTGTTATTCAACCTGAAATGATAAAAATGAATGATGATGATAATAATAATGGAAAAAATGACATCGAAGGTAATAATAATATAGATGAACTAATTAGTAAATTAATGGAAGAGAATATTCCAAACTGTTCAATATTAGATATTCACTATAAACATATATTTGGAAAAGATATTAATGAGTTGAGTATTAGTCAACTGGAGTCTTTGGAGTCTTTTCATTTGCAGGTATATTAATTATAATCATTCTAATTTTTTAATAAACTAGATGTTAAAGAATGTAATAGAACATAAATCCATGATTTTAGTAGAAAGAACAAGAGAAGAGGAAGAAGAGAACATACTTAGACAGAATTTAATTGATCGTTTATTAAACCAGTGATAATTAAGATATTTAATGTTTCATTAAATAATAGATTTTTATTGTTTTTATCATGTTTTATGGTATTACATAGAAAAATCTTTCAAAAATTCTTAAAAGCACGATCTGAGTCAAGTATACAAATCCCTATTTGCATTATAGATATTAATTTTTGTACAATCAAAAATTTAATATTTAAAATGGGTTGTGCTGAAAGCACTCCACAATTAGTTGATATACCCTCCGGTGAAGATGCCGAAGCAAATGAAGCCGCAGAAGTAATAGATGATGTTCAAGAAGCAGCTGAGCTTCTAAATCCATCAAATGCTCTTTCTTCACAAGTGGAAGTATGTTCTTGTTACTATATAATTTACAGTTAATTATATCGTGCGCGAATTTAATTGAGTTAGATCAGGATTCAAAATCTGACCCATTTGTAGTGTTTTATGAAAAGAAGTTGGATGGTTGGGTTGAAATTGGCAGAACAGAAGTATTGATCGATAATACAAAGTATTAATATTGTTTTATAAATTAGTCCTCAATTTACTCATCATTTCCCATTCACATATCGTTTTGAAGAAAATCAAATTATAAAATTTGATGTATTTGATGCAGATGGAGTTGTTAGTGATTCTACACACATATCTTTTTAGATTAACTAAATTGACCATTTAATTCCTTAATTGGTATAATTAGATTTAGCAAAGCAAGATTTTATAGGTTCAGCTGAAGTGCTGTTTGCTAATGTAATAGCTTCAAGATGTTGTCAAGTGACCATGCCATTGGTTAAAGGAAAGGATAGTAAAAGAGGATTAATCAACATAAAAGCTGAAGAAATGTCCAATCAAAATGCAGTTGTAGAACTTCAATTTACATTAAGAGATTGTACTTTGAAAGATGGATTTTATTACTTTATCCAAGTATTTAGATATAGTAAAATGGGGGATGATGCATGCTACAGAACTGAAGTAGTAAAGAAAGAAGATAATAATTTAGAATTCAGTGATTTTACAATTAATATTCAACCATTATGTAATGGAGATAATGTATATATATTATATATATAATCATTTTTTTATATAATAGTTTCGACCTTTGAACTTTCGAATAATGAGATGGGGTAAGAATGGAGCACATGTTATATCAGCTATCTGTCAAGTATTATATTTACATATAATCCAATTAATAGACATGTTTGAATGATATGCAAAACAATTCACCCTTAATACCATTAAAGAATAAAGAGAATAGCACTGTTGGATATTTAAAGATAGAAAAATGTAATATTGTTCCTAAACCAACATTCTTAGAGTATATTCGTGGAGGATGTGAAATGAACTTTATGGTAGCAATAGACTTTGCTGCTACAAATGGAGATCCATCACAACCAACATCACTCCATTACATTGATCCAGAAGGTACTTTAAATCAATATGAAAGAGCAATTTATTCTGTAGGAAGTGTTTTAGAGTTCTATGATAATGATAGGTTATTCCCAGTGTATGGATTTGGTGGTGTAGTTGATGGTAAACCTAATCACTGTTTCCCATTGAATTTCAATAATAATAATCCAGAAGTGGAAGGAACTGCAGGAATATTGAGTATATATAGAGAGTCAATAACTAAAATTGGTTTATACAGTCAGTCGTTATTCTCAAGAATTGTTGGTGAAGCTTCAAAGTATATAATATAATATTATAATCTATTCTATTTATTAGGTTAGCAAAGACTTATAAACCAGGTGAGAAGTATTTAGTCTTATTAATAATAACAGATGGTGTAATCAATGATATGGGAGTAACAGTTAGCAAGATTATAAGTGCAAGTAGTTTACCAATGTCTATATTAATAGTTGGAGTTGGAGAAGCTGATTTTAGTAATATGGAACAATTAGATGGTGATAAAAATCCACTTGTTAGTGAAAGTGGTGAAAAACCAGCAAGACCAGATATTGTTCAATTTGTACCAATGAAAGACTTCATAGATAAAGATCCATTAGCGTTAACAAAGGCTTTATTGGAAGAATTACCATCTCAATTTCTACAATATATGAAATTACATAACATTAGTCCTAGTCCTCGTATAGTTATTATTATTATTATTATTTATTATGAATAGCACCAGTAATACCTCCACCACCAGCTAATTACATTGGAGAAACTGTACCTCCACCAGGAAATTAAGTTTATATTCATGAATATATAAATCTAATACAATTATCTACAATATTTTTAAAATTTAAAGCGTTTTAATTACTTTCATTGAGTTACATTATAGTTTTTGTTATATTTTAATGTTTTATTATGAAAAAATAATAATAATTTAATCAATTTAAACAAAAAGTATTCTAATAAAAAAAATAAAGAATAAATTATTTCTTTCCTTTCTTTCCTTTCTTTTTTGATGCTTTTGTCTCATTATCATTTGAAGCTTGTTTTACAACTGCTCTACATGTTGGCATGATTTTACCTATTTCTCGCAGAAGTTTGATTTCTAAAACATCAATAAATCAAGAAATACTATTGGTTACATCTGGAATTTTTGGTTGATTTTCATCATTTAGTATGTTTACTGCAATACGACCAGGATTACCAAAATCTTGAGGATGAGTTTTATTCTAACAGCAAAATAAATTACACAATTAATACTTGTAAAACATAACTCAATCCCAGTTTTTCACATGCATTTTTTACATCACCAATATTTGGTTTCTCACCTAATCATTATGATAATAGCTGAGAAATATATACAACACAATGCTTTTGGTAATCTTCTTCCATAATTCAAACTTCTTTCAACATTGAAATATATTGGATAAATCATTAAGTACCTATGATCTCCTGATATATCAGATTCAGCCATTTTTAAAAATTAAAATGAAAAAAGCTTGTTAATAGTTTGATTTAGTGAAAGATATAATTTATTTTTTTGTGTTATATAAGAAGTAGATCAAGATGCCGTTGAAGAAATGGAATAACAAACTGTTTAAGAACATTAGTTTAATAGCATCAAAGGAAGGTGTTCCTAAGAAAAAACTTGAAACGTTAAACAGCATCCAGCAATACATTGTTTGTCATGAATTATGTATATAGACTGAGCTTATGATTTTAGTATATTCGAATGATCAAGAACTACAAACGGCACAACGTTGTTATATAAATCTGTGGGGTTACCTATTAGATACCGTTTCATATGTATATTTACTATTTTTTTATACATTGTTCCAGATTACAAGCGAATACAGAGCATTATTTTTTAGGTGTATATTTGGATTGTTGAATAGAAAAGAGTTCCACATTGAAAGAAATGGTTTTCCCGTCGGAACACCTACACCATATGATAAATCGGAACCTGGATATGATATACTATGTGATTTCAAAGAGAAAGTAATACAAACATGGAATTTTTGTAATTTATTAGTAAAAAAGACTGCAATCTCATTGGTTGAAGAATTATTCTGTGCTCAAATAGCATCCTGTTGTTACTTTATATTATCACCCATTAAACTAATGTTTATTCAATCATTGTCAGAATTAACTCCACCAATCACAAATGAGAATAAAGATACCTTATGTCCAGATTGTAGGTTAATTGATACTCCCTATGGATTTAAAATAACTAATGATGAAACGAATATATTTTTTATAGAACATGATATTGATAAGACTCAATTTTGTCCACTTACCGACATGTGTAAGGAAGTGGAAGATATGTATTTATCAGTTAGGAATAACAGTAAATATCGTGAAAATGTAACGAAGTTTATGAATGATAATCCTTCTTTGTATAACTGGGATCAGATACATTCACCACACAAGCCTGATTTGAAAAATATAAATGAATGGAAATCTATCATCTCAGACAAATCACATTTCCTATTTCATTTTGTTAGACTTGTTATTGATCATATTGAAATTCATTGTTTACCACCTTCTCTTGTTATTTCATCTCCTACACATTCTCCTGTTTTAAGAGCTTCACTTTCATCAATTACTAATTCAAATACAGTTTCATCCCCTTCTCATAGTAATACTTTTAATTTTAATAATACAATATCAACATCAACAAATAGCAAAGATAATAATATCCAGTGGTGTTTTATACCAAATTATTTCTTAATTCTAAGGTCAATTTTGCCTGCAATTCAAGAAGCAATATTAGGAAATTTTTCAATAGGATTTAAGTATAATACAATTATCTCTACAAATTCACATTTAACTGCGACAAGATGTGCTTTATCGTTATTGAATAATCATTCATTATTGAATTTATTAATGAAGATTACATTTGAACCTTGTTGTATATTTAGCACATCAGATATTGAAATATGTATATATATTATATTATATAATGTATAGCTATGCATTATATGGAAATATGGTTTGATAAAATACGAAATAAAGAGACTTTTAGTGATGAAAGTGATTCAGCATTATATGAAGGAGGAAATGATGATGATAATAATGACAATGATAAGAAAAAAGATAAAAATAATTCAATATCATTGATTAAACTAATACAAATGATTAATAGTAGTGCTAATGGATTTCCATTCACAGAAACTGTGGTAAATGGTAATATTTATTCACGGTGTTTTACTATTGAAGATTCAACAATGTGGTTAGAATCTATGGGAATAGTATCAACACCTGAAGAAGCCATAGCAATAATAAATGAATTAATTCAATCTGAATATGTAGAAAAATGTATATTTATTTTTATATATTTTATTATTTTATTTAATTATATATATAGTGGAAAGTACTGAAGATCCAGGAATAATATATTATAATATTCCAAAGACAGTAACATTGGAAGGAAATCAGCATGAATTCAAATACAAAGAAGGTGGTCATTATTCCTTACCAGATAATTTCAATTATGATTATTATTTCAAGATACTCAGTATGCTGTTAGATCAAGATCATTTCCAAGTAACTTTAAGAGTATTGAGCTTTATATACAACTCAATGGATCTATTTCATGGAGAAAAGAGAGTTAAATTAATTGTAGAAGTCTTACTTGGCAAACATTTCTTTAAACTATTCACACATTGGTATTTTTTAGTTCGACAATTCTTTATCACTCTTTTAGTATATAAAGTGTTTAGAACTAAAAGAACACTTTTGCCTTGTCTAACTCCAGAACAAATCCAAGATCTGAGTGGTATAGAAACAGAAGAAACACCAGAAGCAATGTATTTAGAAAGACAAGGATTAAGACCAAGATTTCATTCAATTTCAGATTTACAAACTAAACAAGAAAGTACTTTATCTAAAATAGCTTATAATTTATCATCTGCTATTTCTAGTATTGCTAGAAGAAGAACTAAATCTATAAGTAATGTGTTTGAAACTTCAATGGAATATGAATCTCAAGCATTAGATTTGGTAATTGCAAGTAAACTTGATTCTTTTATACAGTTAATCTGTTCGCAAATATCTAATCCTGATGATAAATTTGATTGTTATACTGAAGATAAACAAGTGTATGCTGAAGCTGGAATGAAGGAATATTTGGAATCTTTGAATTTGTATTATAAAGAAGTAAAAAAGGTTGGTCCGAATGAACAAGTTCCTGCTCCAAATCTTGATTTCAAAGTTACCTCCACTGAGTAGATTATTTTGATACAATTCTTAATTATTTGTTTTATGTATATCTGTTGTGTAGCGATTATTATTTTGGATTGATTGCGTATATTTTCAAAGTCTAAAACCCTTTTGTTATTGTGTGAGAACAAAAAGAAAATTTTGAAGTTTATCTAAAGAGATTCTGACTTAATATTCAGTGCGGGGATAACTCAGTGGTAGAGTGTTCGATTGCAGATCGAGATGTCCCCGGTTCAATCCCGGGTCTTCGCTTATTTTTTTCTTTTTTTTTCAGTATTTTATAATATATATTTTTTATTCTTATAATTACAAACAATCATTTAAAGAAACAGTAATCTATATATTTAGTTAAAAATTAATTATTTTTATAAATCATCTTCATTCCAATCATTTTCTTCATCAGGTTCTAACAATTCTTGATACTTCGTTCTACTATATCTAGACCATGCAGTCAGTCCATCTTCATTCTGCTGTTTCGCTAAGAAAGGATTCGATTCTTCAAAATCCAAAAACTTATTCACATCAAACAGCATATCAAAACTAACACCACATTGATGTATAACATCAGGTTTAAGAAAATCTTTCAAATAAAACGTATCATCTTGCTTATGCAACAAATCACACATTTGACACAACACATCTTCCACTAAGATAGCTTGTTGTCCCAAGCTTTCCAATCTTCGTAGCTGTTCTTTGTAAAACTCAGCAACTTCATGTGCTCTTATTACACCATCTCCATCTAAATCAACACATCTGAACCAATAACCTATACTTTGAGGATTTGTTTTATCTTCACAAGATAATATAAAATCTACAAATAATATATATAAAATATAAATATATATATATATATATATACATGTAAAATCAGCATAATTCATTTTATTAGGAATATCACTCATTAATCTATGGCCTAAGCCTTTAAATATTCTTTCTAATATTGTATTAGTTAATGAATAATTATCAAATGGAATAACATCATTCAGGGAGAGATAACCATCATGATCAGCATCCAATTGGTAAAATGAACAAAAAATAACATAGAAATCTTCATATGAAAAATAATCAGATGACTATATATATATATAAACAAATAACAATTATATATATATATATACATTATTAATATCTTCTTCTTTATCAAGTTGTTTGCTTACTTCATAGAATGTACTAGAAGTGAATTCTTTTAAAGATATTTTCCTATTTAAATGTGTATTTACTACATAAAATATTCTATTGATTATTGTCTCTGCATATTTATCAACAAAATTACTATACGTTTCTAGAAAATCTAAACTTGGATGAGTATTTATTAAGGCTAATTAATATATTATATAATATAATATTTATTATATATACTTGATATTATTCCTTGAAAATCGTCAGGAATTAAATAATCTCTATTTGATGGACATAACTATACAATAATATTAATAATAATAATAATATACCAATCTAAAATATCGTTCTTCTGGTTTATAAGGAAGCATTTCCTTTTGCCAATACTTCAACATATCATCAACAGTAATAATTGTATTGTCATCTATTGTTTCCGGTTGTTTATGTTTGGTTATCATTAATATTTTATTAAATAATTGATTATAACAGAATGATGGTAATCCGCACAGTTCTGATGTTGCATTTTTAAATTCAATTCTATTTATTCCTTTTTCATGTTTTTTGAAGTATTCTTTTATTGTTTTTTGATCTTGAGGCCAATTTACGGTTGGATCCTCTGGAATATAGAATCTTGGAATTGTGTATGAATTAAAAGACACAGATATCTATATATTTTATTGATTTACAATATACTCGAGAGGATGAACGTACAGAAAATCGATGACTTTTTCTAAATGATGGAGATATAACCATAGAAAAGTCTCCTGATTTTCTTGTTGGTAAGTTTGCATACTTCCTGAACATTATAACAAAAAAAATTAAATACATTTTGGAATGTGGAATATCCATAAATTTCGCCATTTGCAAAGGTTCTGAATTTTTCACTTCATTAAATAAAGTATCAAGCTAAAAAATAAAGAATTGAAATACAATGTTTTGAGTAGAGGGTAGTGATAGCCATACAGCAAATAGTTGCTGAATTTTAGAGTTGGATACACTGCCTATACTCGAATGAAGTGTTTTAGGCATTTTTAAAATTTTTGGTTCGTTGAACAAGCCAAGCCATTTCAAATTGAAATAATGAAATACTCATTACACAGATGGTTTGTGAAGTATATATAAACATATTTACAAATATTAACTCATGGAGAATAAGAAGAGTTTAAAAGAAAAATTAACTTTATGACTCGATACAATCTCCACATATTGACTCTTGCTGATTTTTATTTTGATTAATATAGAATAATATTATTCTTAAAAAACAGTTGATTACACATTTTTATATCTAATAGGTCAGAATAGAGCATATATGGTTGTGGTAGTTGAAAATAGTGTATTGTGAATAGAAATAACAAGAAGAACGTCAAATGAAGTGATATAATGATTATATAAGAATGTTAAAAGTATTATTTACTGATTATTTAAGGAGTAACAGAGAAATATTACCTGAAATAATAATATTTGAAAGAGATGGAGTAAGTGAATCTCAGAATATAGATTATTATAATTATAATCATATTTATATGTTTATATGATGAGAAAATAACAAAAAACAAAAAGTTTGACTTGACGATTTATTCGTTTTGTTTTTTTGTTTTTCGTTTTTCATTCAATAGATGTCAATAACTCTTAAAATAAATACAGTAGCTGTTAATTCTACTTCAAGGCCTGCTGGTTCTAATTCAAACACTCCCAAAATGTCTGGTCCCAGAGTTTCAACAGTAAGTAGAGGAAGAGCTAGCTGTGTGAGAAGTATTGGTGAATCATCTAGTTATACAAAAGGTGATAGTTTCCCATTGATTGATGGGATATACAAAGGTGATATTGTGGAAGGTGTTAGACAAGGATACGGATCAATTTCTTGGCCTAATGGCGATATATATGAAGGTGAATTTAAAGATGGGTTAAGAGATGGTAAAGGAACTTTAATCAGTGGCAATGGTCATAAATACACTGGCGAATGGAAAAGAAGTCAGAAGAGTGGAAGAGGTGAGGAAATTTGGCCAAATGGAAGAAGAGTATAGATTTATTTGCTTTATATTTCTAATTAGTATACAGGAAGCTATATAAAAGACAAATTTGAAGGTCAAGGATCATTAGTAACATTTGGAGGTAAATATGACGGTAAATTCCACAATGGAAAGAAACATGGTTTTGGCACACAGACATATAAATCAGGAGGTGAATATGAAGGAGAATGGGTGGATGGATATATGGAAGGTCAAGGAAAATTCATCAATAAAGAAGGAATTATATATGAGGGAGAATGGAAGAAAGGAGAGAGAAGTGGTAAAGGAAGAGAAATTAAACGTATATTCATAGTATTTATATACTTATTTAGCCGATGATACATATTATGAAGGTGAATGGTTGAATAATTTGAAACATGGAGTAGGTAAAGTATTATTACCCAATGGAAAGATAAGAGAAGGAGAATGGAGGAAAGGTCAACATGTTAGATGGATACAATAAAATGTGTATAATATTAATTATTTAAATTAATCTATTTTTGCCATATTTATGTGTTATTAATGTTGTTTTTTGTTAAATGAGTGAAATTAAAACACAATTTAGAAATAAATAATATTATTATTTGCTTGTATTTACAGTTGAGTTATTAAATTCACCAAATGGAAGAGGAACAGGAAGATATGAAGAATTAGGTTGGATTTTATTGGATTCATATAATTGAAGATATTTTGCATGAGTTTTATAATGTAGTATTAAATTGTATTTTCTTGTTCCTTTGTATATACAATTTGGAATTTCACATTTATATACTTTATTCTTCTTTTCTTTTGTATTATTATTATTATTAACATTATTATTGTTTGATTTATTCATATGACTTTGTAAATGAGTTTTTAATGTAGATGGATTTTTAGCTTTATAATCACAATTTTTACATAAATATATCTTATAGTCCATATGATTCAATAATCGATGTTTTACCAATATATTGATATTATTTGAGATAAAATCACAATTCTCAACAGAACAATGATTTCGATCATTTTCATTATAATGAAATTCTTTTAAATGTTCTAACATCAGTTTCTTTGACATTATATGGTAATTACAGTCATTCTCTGGACAATTTATACTTATTTCGTTATTGTGATCATTTTCAATATGTTTTATTAATATTTCTTCATTGTTACTTATAAATGAACATTCTTTATAAATACATTTCATTTTCTCATTTTCATCAAAATGACTAGATAAATGGATTACATAATCTTCATTGGAATTACTTATCTCTTCACATTCATAATAATTACATTTCAATTCAATTCCATCATTTAATGAACTGTAATATTCATTAAACATTTCATGATTTTCATTTAAATGATTTGATAATTCTATTAATTTACTCAACTTCATATCACAGTGAGGACAGTTTAATATATGATTATCTTCATTGTGTTTCTCTACATGATTTTTTATATAACTTCCATTCGTTGTACCAAATTCACAGTTTTTACATTTATATGGCTTTTCTTCATTACTAATATGTTTATTTGAATGACGATATAAATGATCTTTTCGTTTTGTTATATAACCACAGTTTTTACATTCATATACACCATTATTATCATCACATTCATATAAACTGTTATTGTCATCTTCAATTTCATTCTTTTTATATTCATATCCATTATTTTCTTTTTCTTTTGAGAATAATGGTTTTGGAGGAGCTTCTAATGGTAATATTATATCATTATTGTTGTTGCCATGTATTTGAGTTTTAGAATGATTATTTTCTTCATTATTTTTGTTATTTGTCATTATTGGATGAACTATTTGAATTACACTCTCATTACTTGATTCTATCGGATGTTTACTCTCAATTCTACTAATATGTTCTTCTAAATGATTCACTAATTCATGTGGATATAGAACAACAAAACCACAACAATCATAAGGACAATGTAGTTCTTTTAGAGGGATTGAGCGAGATTTTCCTTTTGTATTAGTTTGTTTTTCTTTTATTTCATTTCCTTCATTTGTTTGTTTCAACACTTTCAAAGGAACTATTGAATTAAGAATTGAAACTGTTATACTATTTTCTTCATTCATTAATATACTATTGTATTTTCGTTTAATAGGGTTTTCAGACATATCTTACGGATATTTCTTGAGAAATAAGAAAAAATAAAACATGTGTCGTTTGACAAGTGACCTACATGTTCGACTTAACAAGCTTGACCAGACAAAAATTCAAAAAATAAAATGCTTTTGAGAGTGAAAGAGAGATGGAGAAGACTAAAAGATAAAGTTGGAATATTGATCCATAATGGAACAATCCCTAGAATAGAAGTAACTGAAGAAGAGCACGATGCTACAGTTGTTGAGGGAGCTGAGAATGCTGAGTCTGCCAAAACATATACACATGTATAATTGATGATTTTAGTTGTTATAATAGTTGACAATTGTATCTGTAGATCCTCTATTGAGAGATTCATTAATTAGGCAAGTTATTTGTATGGTTCATATTGTTAATACAACTTCAGGAAGAGTATAAAATAATTTTTATTTAATAAAATAATAGTATATGAAAAAGATGCCATTTAATAAAGCAAAAGTTGTTAATATGGTTGAAAAAGTGTGTTCAATGAAAGGAGTCGAATCAGACTGTGCATATATCCTTCCAATATCAACAATGCCAATCGCTGTAGATGGAGGTGAATTAGTTCAAGAAATGATAGATTTCAGTCAAAATGAACATGGTACACTTTATATCGATCAACCGTATAAATATAAATATAACTAATAGATTGGATTTATTTAAAGAAAGAAAAGATTGTATCTTCTTTTTCGAATTATTAGCATTTGGTCCTTCCATAACAGAAAAAGAAATGAAAGAAAGTATAATAAATAAATAATATATATATATATATAGCTGGTGGTTATCATAGAGTAGCTTGGGCATTTCTCAAGCCGTGGAGTGTATATCATAAACAAACGAATCTAATTGAAACGGATAGTAAAGGAAATTTGAGATTACAGTTATATGAATATCCAAAGTCACTTTCAATGAATTTATTAAGGAGATATGCTGTATTACAAGGATATGGTGATATATATGATGAAATACCAACTCCTGATATATATTTAGTATATTTATATTATTGGAATAATAAGAAACTGTTTAAGAATAAATATCATAGCTCATTGTATAATGATTATTATTATTATTATTAATATTATAGATATTGTAATTTCAAAGATGTACCTCGTCCAGATAAAGCTAAAAGAATTGGTAAAAGAGCGTTAAATGTATTTGAATATGAGGAACATACAGATTTATCCAATCTTAAAACACCAGCACATAATCGACTAATGACTACAACAATGAAGAAAGAACAAAGTGTTTATGAAAAAAGAAGATTATTGAGATTACGTAAAGATGAAGAAGTATGTGAAATTCCTGATGATTTAATAAAGTCAGTTCATTCTGATTCAATGGGTTGTACTTGTTTGAAATATTCAAATGATGGAGAATATATAGCATGCGCTTGTATTAATTATAATAAACAATGTACTGTAAAGATGTATAATAATAATATTTATTACTATATATATATATGTATAGATTTGAATTAAGTCAGTTTAAAAATATTATCAAAATTCAATCACACTATAATTATATTTATACAATATTCTGGAGTAATGATGATAAATTCATTATTACTGCTTCCGCTGATTGTTCTATAGGTATATTCTATATAGACATTGAGAATAAGAAGTGTATTCCATTTCAATTTACATCTGAACCACCAAGTTATGTTTATTGTGCAAATCCATTTCCAATGGAAAATAATACACTTCATATAGTAGCTAGTTATTTTGATAAAACTGTTAAAGAGTATATGTTTAAAGTTGATACAAATGCTGCCAATACAGCTGAAATGCTATCACAACCAGAGATATTTACATTACCATCAGTATACATATATATTAAATAATAATTACTATTTCTTATATTAATAATAATAATAGAATGAAAATAATGAAGAATGTTTCACTACTTACATAGAATATGTATTTATGAATGGTTTAGTAGCAAATGACACAATAATATCAAATCCAACAAAATCACTTAGTAAAACAAAAACAAAGATATTAATGGGAGATAGTAAAGGATATATAATAATATATTCAACGGAGTTGTTATTATCACAATTATCTATGAATGATGGTCATATATTACAATAGTATAAATATATTATTATTTTCATTTTAATTAATAGTTTTAATATGGAGAGAATCATTAAACCAAATGGTCCTTATAGTTGTATAAGTTATATAGAATATTGTCCAAAGAAAAAACACTACTTTTTAGTATATATATATATATATAATTATATAATTATATAAATAGTCTTGTGGTCAAATGAATGTATTAAAGAAATATTCAATCATTGCTTCAGAACAACAATTATCATTTCCTGGATTCAAATGTGAAAACTTCTTATTAAAAGCAAGTTGGAGTCCTGATGGTAGATACTTTATAGCTGGTTCAGAAGATAGAACAATGTATAATTTTATAATAATAATAATTATTTATTATTTAGTGATATTTGGGATACTCAAACTTCACAAAAAGTTCATTTACCAACACTATTAGATGATCTCTATCCTGGTGTAATAACTGATATAAAATGGCATCCTACTGAACATATGTTATGCGTATCTTGTTATGGTGGTGATTATCCAATATTATTCTATGTTTTTGAAATGACTGAAGAAAGAAAAGAACAAAGAAGACAAGATCGATTAGCTTTAGATGCAAGTATGTTATTTATTATTTATCAATATAGGAATTCAATCATTGAAGTTAAAACATACAGTTCAAGGTGGTTCATTATCAAGAGGTGTAAGTAGACAAATTGATTTTGATAAATATGAAGATACTCTCAACAAACCAACAAATAGCAATAATCCTTTAACTTCACCAACTTCACCACAGTCTTCATTGCCCAATTATATTATTCCGCCTGGTCCACCACCACGTGGTATACCCATGCCGGTATTATCTCCAACTGATAATGATAATTATCACCCAATGCCTCAAGTTAATGATTTGAAGGAAAGAAAACATCCTAATGAATTGAATCCTAATAAGCCAAAGAATTTACCTCCTCCTGGTGTGTCACTTTATGGAGGTCCAAGGATGGATTCTTTACCAAGAGGACCTCAACAGATTCCAATGTCTAGTAGAAATAAAAACTTTAGTGGAAGTGGAAGTATGTCATTGGAAGAATCGTTGTCTAACTTCTTAATGAAATATAAAAAATTCAATAAATAATATAATTGTGTTTGATTTTGTGTTGTGTTGCACTATAAAGAAGTGACAAATATCACATACACACTATTTGTTGGTTTGTAAAAGTAAAAATGAAATGAAATGCTTTTTTATGATATCATAATACATTTATCAATTATATTATAGTAAATACGATTTTAAAATATGAAAATAAATACGAGTATGCAAATAAATTTTTGAAATTTTTCTTTTTATTCAAGTGAAACGGCTATAAGTTTTATTCCTTTTTTCATCTAATGCATTTTTTGATACTACTAGTGGTTATTTTATTATGCGGATGTATTAGCTACGATGAATCTTTACTTTTTTGTGGTGTGCCGGATTATAAATACAGTGGCATAGAAGAATTGAAGCAAGATGTTAATAGTGTATTAATTCATAAGGATAGCCAACAATACTGTGCATCATCAATATCTTTAGCCAAATTTATAACTTTACAACTCTCAGAAGGACTTGCAACTTATCTAGTTAATTTGATCGATATAGGATTAAAAATATGTCCAGAAGAGATAATCAAGTGTTCAATTCATTCTCTTTGTGATTATTTATACAGAGCTCATAGCCAGGGATCATTAGCATTTATTACACTTCAGATATGCAATGTTGATGTTCAATTAAGACCAAATGATTGGGAATCTTATTATCGTATAGGATCATTGTATCTTAATCTTCATGACATGAAAAGCTCTGAAACATTTTTACTCAAATCATATTCATTAAATCCATCATCTCACGCAGTATTATTCCTCCTAGGAAATTTATATACAACCCAACAGCTTCAACCAGGTGAATATTATTATTATAAATCATTACTTGTAACAGAAAATATAACAACAAGTGAATTATCTTTAGTCTATACAAACACAGGTCATTTCAACATATATGCTAACCATCATATTAGAGCGAAAGAGTGTTATCAAGAAGCATTATATCACGAGAAAAATGAACAAAGTGAATTCTTCTTATGTGATAGAAAGCGTTCAACAGGTTCGTTTAAAGATTGGACTCAACTATGTCATGATGTAAAAAGAATAGTTAAAGATGCTAAAGAGGATAGTACACTAAGTCCTTATTTCCTATTATTCTATCCAATGCCAGCAGATGGATTAAAGAAAATAGCTAAAGCTATATCAAGTAAAGGATTGCCAAGGATTGAACCATATCCAATGAATTATGATTTTTTTACTTATGTGATTAATCCAAATAATAGAATTGTTAAACAGTTAAGTATTGGTTATTATACTAGAGATTTTAGTGGAACTCATCCGATGTGTTTATTGACTACAGGAATGATACAGAATCATAATTTGAACTTTATAAATGATGTAATATATAATTACAATAAAAATCCAGAAGATTCAAATTGTTTTAGAAAAATCAAAGATAATTCATTTGAATATAAAGATATAAGCAATTTAACAAATGATGATATAATTAGAACAATCAGAAATGATAATATTGAGATATTAATCGAGTTAATGGGTCATACACAAGCCAATAGGAATGATGCATTAGCTGTTGCTGCTGCTCCAATTCAAGTGACTTATTTAGGATATCCTGGTACAACTGGTTCACCATATACTCAATATAATATGGTTGATAAATATATCTTACCACCAGAACATGCTGATGAAGTAACTGAGAAGATTGTTTATGTTCCTTTTACTTATCAAGTGAATAATCATTTCACAAGAACATCATTTTGTGGAACTTCAATCAAATGTAAGAATTACTTAAGAAAGTTGAATGGACTACCAACTGACAAATTTATATTTACATCATTCAATACTCAGCATAAAATAGATGCAGATGCTTTTAGATTATGGATAACGATATTGAGGAGAGTTCCAAACTCTATTTTATGGTTATTAGATGCTGAAAATGAAAGTCATCGAAAGAATTTATTAAATGAATTTATAAGTGGTGGAGTAAGTTCTAATCGAATATATTTTGCTAATCATATAGATCGAAATAAGCATTTGATGAGAATAGCAGCTGCTGATCTATTTTTAGATAATTTCCGATATGGAGCTCATACAACAGCTAGTGATGCTTTATGGTGTGGAGTTCCTGTTTTAACTCGAGAAGGTGAACTATTTGCAAGTCGAGTTGGAAGTTCGTTTTTACGAAATTTAGATTTATCGATGTTATTAGTGTATAATGAAAAAGACTATTATAATAAAGCGATTGAGATTGGTTTAAATTCAAAACTATATATAAAAATTCGAAATGAGCTAAGTAAAGTGATTTTAAGAGGAAGTGTAAATGATAAATGGTTAAATAGTCGAGGAAATGAAGTAAGTTACTATTTGATGTGGGAAGTTTATAGTTTATTAAAACCTTGTTTTAATATAATCGTGAATAATGAATATAGTTTATTAAAAGATAGTCCAAATTTAAAACGAAAAATGATAAGTAAACTGAACTACAGTGATTTAATCATGAATGAAAGTCCAATTCTGAGTGAAAACATCTTGGTTCGTTTATTGTACAGTAGTTATAAAGATGATAGAATGAAAAAGAAAATATATGAAAGATTATCAAATTTAAAATCCCTTCAATCTAATAATTAAATGTTTAGTTATTTATTAGTCATTATATGTTGTTTAAAGGTTAAAAATACAACTACTTCAAATGTAAAGTTAAAAAATGAATAATTGATTTGACAGTAATCAAACCTATATTATTTATAATTATTTTTTTTTCACATTGTTAAGGAATTTACCATATCAGAAATTAATGTCATTTGGCAAACAAAGGCTTGCTATAATACTTGGAACGACGGGTATATATTCAATTGACATATTTAGGTGTTGGCAAGACCAAGTTATCTTTAGAAGTAGCAAGAGCATTAAATGGTGAAATTGTAAATGCAGATGCTATGCAAATGTATAAAGGACTAACAGTAGCAACTGCTAAAGTATTTCTTGATATGTTATATTTAGATAAAAGATGAAGAAATGTTAGGTATACCGCATCATCTATTAAGTGTTTTAAATTATAATGAGACATGTTCTGTAAGAGATTATAGAGATAGAGCAATGGAAGTTATATCCTTTTTTGTTAAATATGTCTAATGATTATAACCACCTTAATCAATTCAAATTAAAGATATAAATGAAAGAAACAAACTCCCTATTCTAGTTGGTGGAACAAATTACTATATTCAGTCACTTCTATATGAAAGTCTGATGGATGAAACAGAAGACTCAACAAACGCAATAAAAACAATAGAAATAGCAGATAAATACTATAAAATGCAACAAGAAAATCCATCTCAATTATATCAAGAATTATTAAAAATAGATCCAATAATGGCAAATAAAATCCATCCAAATGATTATAGAAAAATAAGAAGAAGTTTAGAAATATATGAATCAACAGGCATTCGTCAAAGTGATCATATAATTAAACAATTAGAGAGAAATAAGAAAGAGCAACCGAGGTATAATGTAAGATGTATTTGGTTAACATGTGATATGGAAATACTTCATAAAAGATTAGATAATAGAGTTAATAGTATGATTAAAGATGGTTTAATTGATGAAGTTAAATCGCTGTGGAATACATATACTGGTTATCAAGACTTGGGATATCTAACAGGTAAAAGTATAGTTGATAAAAGGAAAGAAGAAGAAGAAGGAAAAGATGATGATGATGATGATAGAAAATCTGTTGGTTCTGTTTCTTCATCTTATTCCTCAGATTCAACTGGTTCTAGTGATGAAAAGATAATAAAAACAACTCAAGGAATATGGCAATCGATAGGGTTAAAAGAATTCAAACCGTTATTTGTAAATGGAGATGAATCTGCTAATAAAGAATTGTTGGATAAGTGCATAGAAAAAGTAAAGTCAAATACATATCAATATGCTAAGAAACAAATCAGTTTTATCAATAGACGATTCTGTGAAAGAAATTTACCCATTTTAAAATGTGATACAAGTGATTTAGATAAATGGAATGAGAATGTTACAATTCCTGCTATTAAATATTTAAATGATTTATTTAATACAGCAGATACACCAATTCTTCCTCCTCCTAAGTTAGATTTAGATCCAAGAACTGCTGAAAGACATTACTGTGAATATTGTGATAAATTATTGGTTGGTAAACAACAATGGGAATGTCATATTAGTAGTAATAAACACAAGAAAAGGAAAAGTAATCAAATTAAAAATAAAGACAATCCTCATTATCCTGGTAATAAAAAAAGAAAGATAGAAGATAAAAGAAATGAAATAGATAAGAAATAGTATTATTTTGTATATTATTTTGTTTTTTAATTAAAGTTAAAGAATAATGACTAATAAATAACAAAACATTTAATTATTAGATTGAAGAGATTTTAAATTTGATAATCTTTCATATATTTTCTTTTTCATTCTATCATCTTTATAACTACTGTACAATAAACGAACCAAGATGTTTTCACTCAGAATTGGACTTTCATTCATGATTAAATCACTGTAGTTCAGTTTACTTATCATTTTTCGTTTTAAATTTGGACTATCTTTTAATAAACTATATTCATTATTCACGATTATATTAAAACAAGGTTTTAATAAACTATAAACTTCCCACATCAAATAGTAACTTACTTCATTTCCTCGACTATTTAACCATTTATCATTTACACTTCCTCTTAAAATCACTTTACTTAGCTCATTTCGAATTTTTATATATAGTTTTGAATTTAAACCAATCTCAATCGCTTTATTATAATAGTCTTTTTCATTATACACTAATAACATCGATAAATCTAAATTTCGTAAAAACGAACTTCCAACTCGACTTGCAAATAGTTCACCTTCTCGAGTTAAAACAGGAACTCCACACCATAAAGCATCACTAGCTGTTGTATGAGCTCCATATCGGAAATTATCTAAAAATAGATCAGCAGCTGCTATTCTCATCAAATGCTTATTTCGATCTATATGATTAGCAAAATATATTCGATTAGAACTTACTCCACCACTTATAAATTCATTTAATAAATTCTTTCGATGACTATCACCTTTTGTTCCTTGTAACCACAATATAGAGTTTGGAACTCTCCTTAGAATAGTAATCCATAATCTAAAAGCATCTGCATCTATTTTATGTTGGGAATTGAATGATGTAAATATAAATTTGTCAGTTGGTAGTCCATTCAACTTTCTTAAGTAATTCTTACATTTGATTGAAGTTCCACAAAATGATGTTCTTGTGAAATGATTATTCACTTGATAAGTAAAAGGAACATAAACAATCTTCTCAGTTACTTCATCAGCATGTTCTGGTGGTAATACAAATCTATCAGCCATTAAATACTGAATAAAACTAGCACCAGTAGTTGCAGGATATCCTAAATAAGTCACTTGAATTGGAGCACCTCTGTTATTCATAGCACCAACTCTATTTTGATAAGTATATCCCATAATATCAATCAAAATATCAACCGATTGATTTCTTATATAACTCATTAATTCTGCATCTGGAAATTCTCCTACTTTACTATTCAAATAATAAAACATATATATATATATATATATACTGATATTCAAACGCTGTTTGTCTTACTCTAGTTTCACAATCTAAAGATATAATGTTTGTATTATAATTAAATATCAAATCTTCAACAAATTTCGTGTGATGGTTTTCTATCATTCCACAAGTTAATAAACACATAGGATGTTCTTCAGTAAAATCTCTACTATAATAGCCAACTCTTAATGGTTTAATGTTTCTATTTCTTGGATTGATATTCTGTAATACATCATCAGGATTTATAGGATATTTTCTTTCAAATGTAACTTCTCTTCTTGAAACATACTCTATCACTTTTCTCAAACCATCTCGACGTAATGGATAAAACAATAAATTATAGGGCGTTAAAGATGTTCCTTCTTTAGCATTGTTTACTAACTCTTTAGTTTCATGACAAATAAAATCCCAATCTTTAAATGAACCTGTTGATCTGGCTATATCAACTACAAAACTTCTTGATAATTCTGAAGATTCTAATATTTCTGATTCTTTATGAGTTAACAATGCTTTTTGTGATTCACCTGAATAATAATAGAATGATGCTAAGTTAGTATAGATATCTCTTCCTATTTGTTTAGTAGGAAGATGAAATAATGCTTTATAATAAAAATTTTCAGCAACAATTAAGTAGTTTCTTACCATATGGTTTCCAAGATAGAAATATGCCTATTAATATGAAAATAATATGGTATACTTCATATCGTGTTGAATTTAATTCTATTGCTTTATATAAATACTTGATATTGAGAGTTTTTGAATCAATCTCTGAAGCTATTTTGCCATATAAAAGATTATCATCATATGAATTACTATTCACTTCTGCATTTGTCTTACAAACAGCTTCTGTTGTTGCAACGTTGTTTTTAAAATGCTGATAATAAAGAATCAAACACATATTTCTGATTAAACACTTTCTTATATCAGGAGTACATCTTTCATTTGAAAAATTATATAGAGCAAATAGTTTGTCTCTCATTTCGTGATTGTAGTTATGCGAAATAAAAATTGCTAAAGAGACAGCGTTAGAACATTCCATTTTCATATTTGGATTTATTGTCATCTCTAAATCTTTATTAAACTGATCTAATGACACAAAATTGTATTCAGACATTCCACAATATGCATTTTCTAATTTCAGAGCTCCTATAGAACATATAAACACTGTCATAATAACAAGCGGATGCACATGGGACAATATATTCATTTTAATACAATATAGATTTGACAAGCTTTTTGATTTGAAAATAGTGTTTTTGATTTTTCTAAACAACCATACATAAGATATGTCTGAATACCCTACTAAACGAAAATACAATAGTATATCAATGAATGAAGAAAATAGTATAACAGTTTCAATTCTTAATTCAATAGTTTCTTTAAAAGTGTTGAAACAAACAAATGAAAGAAATGAAATAAAAGAAAAACAAACTAATACAAAAGGAAAATCTCGCTCAATCCCTCTAAAAGAACTACATTGTCCTTATGATTCTTGTGGTTTTGTTGTTCTATATCCACATGAATTAGTGAATCATTTAGAAGAACATATTAGTAGAATTGAGAGTAAACATCCGATAGAATCAAGTAATGAGAGTGTAATTCAAATAGTTCATCCAATAGTGACAAATAACAAAAACAATGAAGAAAATAATCATCCTAAAACTCAAATACATGGCAACAACAATAATGATATAGTATTACCAGTAGAACCTCCTCCAAAACCATCATTCTCAAAAGAAAAAGAAAATAATGGATATGAATATAAAAAGAATGAAATTGAAGATGACAATAACAGTTTATATGAATGTGATGATAATAATGGTGTATATGAATGTAAAAACTGTGGTTATATAACAAAACGAAAAGATCATTTATATCGTCATTCAAATAAACATATTAGTAATGAAGAAAAGCCATATAAATGTAAAAACTGTGAATTTGGTACAACGAATGGAAGTTATATAAAAAATCATGTAGAGAAACACAATGAAGATAATCATATATTAAACTGTCCTCACTGTGATATGAAGTTGAGTAAATTAATAGAATTATCAAATCATTTAAATGAAAATCATGAAATGTTTAATGAATATTACAGTTCATTAAATGATGGAATTGAATTGAAATGTAATTATTATGAATGTGAAGAGATAAGTAATTCCAATGAAGATTATGTAATCCATTTATCTAGTCATTTTGATGAAAATGAGAAAATGAAATGTATTTATAAAGAATGTTCATTTATAAGTAACAATGAAGAAATATTAATAAAACATATTGAAAATGATCACAATAACGAAATAAGTATAAATTGTCCAGAGAATGACTGTAATTACCATATAATGTCAAAGAAACTGATGTTAGAACATTTAAAAGAATTTCATTATAATGAAAATGATCGAAATCATTGTTCTGTTGAGAATTGTGATTTTATCTCAAATAATATCAATATATTGGTAAAACATCGATTATTGAATCATATGGATTATAAGATATATTTATGTAAAAATTGTGATTATAAAGCTAAAAATCCATCTACATTAAAAACTCATTTACAAAGTCATATGAATAAATCAAACAATAATAATGTTAATAATAATAATAATACAAAAGAAAAGAAGAATAAAGTATATAAATGTGAAATTCCAAATTGTATATACAAAGGAACAAGAAAATACAATTTAATACTACATTATAAAACTCATGCAAAATATCTTCAATTATATGAATCCAATAAAATCCAACCTAATTCTTCATATCTTCCTGTTCATCTTCCATTTGTTGAATTTAATAACTCAACTGTAAATACAAGCAAATAATAATATTATTTATTTCTAAATTGTGTTTTAATTTCACTCATTTAACAACAAAAACATTAATAACACATAAATATGGCAAAAATAAATTAATTTAAATAACTTATTATTAGTAAACAACGAACTCTTAATCATTTGATAAAAAACTATAATTGATTAATATGATATGCACTACAGAAATAAACAAATACTATTTTATACCAATAACTACCATCAGAACTTACAAAACAAATATAGGAATCTGGAAATGATGTTATCCTATTAAATAATATAATTTCATACTGATTGGATGTTAATGTCACAGAATCTGGTATAGGAAATACTATAATATTTTTCTCACTAATGTCAACTTTTTTCTTCCTTCTGTTTCTTACTATTGATTTCTGTCTGTCACCTTGAATAGCGTAGAGATTTATAGCCGAATAGTCTATAATTTTAATATTGGACCATTCAGAATTGTGTAATAGGCTATCATATACCTAATTTATAAAATAAAATTCAATACTATAAATAATGAGTCGTTTTGCATTGGATATTTGGAATATATCTTTTTAAAATTCTCAATTGCTTCTATCTTTTCTAGATAATGTGAATAAAGCATTTTAAAATCTATAAATATGGTTATACGAAACCGATCTTTTCGGAGCACCAACATCTCTTTCATTTTTCAAAAACAAATGAATTCTGGCACATTGGCTGATTTTATTCAGCGTTTAATGCAAAGCGGATTGGACAATTCTGATGAATACAACTCATATGTAATTGATTTTTTATTTATTTTCTGATATAGATATACGGCGATCAAGAAGATGAACAATTATCATCAGATTACAATGCAATAAAAGACAAATTTATTGCTGAAGTATTTATTGAGTATTTATGCTTTAGTTACCACAAGATACGAAAGAAAAGCCAGAAGAAGGTGAAACTACATCACAAACTGACTCTACACCAGAATTACCACAAGAAGTATTATTAACCCCACATATATTGAATAGGTTGAAGAGAAATTGAAAAAAGTGTATCTAGTCCTTCTTTTGAGAAAACAATCTGTTTCATTCACCAATCAATTCTTAGATACACTCAGAACAGTATTTAGTTAGTATGTTATATCTCATTAGGATGATGGTATGAAATCATTTATTGAGTTTTTGTTCCAAGAACCAATAGATTATGAATCATTAAAATTAACACCACCAGATGGAAATGAAAATGGAAAGATTATCTCATCAAGTAATGAGTTATTTCACATATTCCACATCTCCCTATTCATTCATTGATTTATTAAGATATAATGGAACTTTAGCATCTCAACTTCTTATAAAGAAAGTAATTGAAGATAAAGAGAACAAGTTAAACTACTACCATATCTTAGCAGTAATGAAAGTATTATTATGTTATTCATTTGAAAAAACATACGTTGAAATTTCTAAAGATTTTATTTTACACTTATTCGATTTGTGTGAGATGTCACCAGTAAAAGAGTTTATTAGTTATCTATTCTCTCCAGATATTGATGATGAGAATAAAGATGCTATTACTCGTCAAAGATTAGATTATGAATCAAGATTAAATGAATGGAGAATAATGCCTGAGATGATGAGTAGAATTTACGAGTATATATATCTATTATTATTATTATATTAATAGTTATGAAAATACAAATAATACATTAGAAAAGATGGAATCAATGTGTGATGTATTTATTGAGACAGTAAAGAAGTTATTAAGTGATGGAATAGAAGGAATGTTAGTGGAAGAAATGTGTGATGAACAATCTATTCATGGATTAATCAAGGCAATTGTATGTGGTAAAGAACTTGGTGCTCCAGCTAGTAAATGTTTATCAGAGCTACTCACTATAATGGAAAGTGAAAATGTAGATGGACCTGCTCCAATATATCAGACATTTGCTACTGCAATTTGTGTTAGAGTATTTATATATTATTATTATTATTAATAGATACCAAATCAAATCCATAAGCATTTACCAATCTATCATCAATATATTGCTTCAAAGTTTACATTATTAAAAGAGTTTTTATTGGCATTCCCACAACCAGTATTACCACCACATTATGCAACAGCTACTCCATTAATAGCGACAATGCATAATCCAAATATTATATTACCCAACTTAGTATTAGATGATCAAGATTCTATTATAGCCAAACATGAATCTCATAACTTGATGAGAAATATAAGTAACAGCAGTAGTAACAGTAGTAATGATGAAGAGAATAATAATAATAATAATAATACTGAAGATATACCAAAAGCACCAGCTGGATAGTAGTGAATCTGAACCACCACCATTACCCACTGTTATTGATACAGCAGCAGAGAATACAACAAAGAAAGAAGAAGGAGAAGGAGAAGAAGAAAAACCTAAAGAAGGAGGAGAAGTAAGTGTTGATACTTCATTAGATACAACTACTCCAGTCAAAGATAACAATGACAAATCACTAAGTCCAATAACACCCATCCGTAAGAGTATCAGTTCAGCTGACAGCAGTCAATTATTAGAGAAGATGGAAGATGAAGATTTTGAACAACCACCATTTACTATATTAAGATTAGAATTATTGACTATAATAAACAGTGTAGTTCAAACAAAGCCTGAATTATTAAGTGAATTTGGTGTAGAGTTATGGAGTGTATTGAGTGATTGGTTAGTTTTATATCCTCATAATAATATGTATCACAGCATATTTACTACTATTTATATTGCTGCTTTGAAATATAATCCAAATGCTATTCAAACATTAATCAATGAATGTAAGTTTTGGAATAAATTATTACCTTATTATCATCGTTATGGTCCATTTGTGTATATATTTATTATTATTATTATTATTATTATTATTATTATTATTATTATTATAGATCTTTATATCCATACTTATCAATAATGTTATATGAAACACATTTAGTATATACATCATTAAAGAATGATAAAGATAGTTGGATTAATAAATGCTTAGTTGAAAATGAAATATTGAAACAATCTTTGACTAATGAAGAATCTATGGGTGATTTAAGAGCTATTCATATCACCAGTTGGACTACTACTCAACAGTATTTATCTCAAAGGTTTATTCCAACTTCAATGTATCGATTTAATGTATGAAATTATTATATATTTCATTTTTTTATTTTATTGTTATTTAGGAACCTTTAAGTGATATGCCAGGAGATAGTGACAGTGATTCAAGTGATGAAGGTGATGATGAACCACCAGAGTATATATTTATTGTTATTATTTTTGATATAGTTTGGTTTCTATCAATGAATCTTAAAACAGTGATGATAATTATAAAAAGAAGTTTATTATATTAACAATGATATAATATTATGAAAGTGATTTATTTAGGGTGTGTGTTTTTAAAAAATAAAATAACCTATAAATAGAAATGAGTTTAATTATCTTGGTCATTGTGAAGAAATATATTTGGATAAAAGAATAACCCTTCTATACTCTTATCTCTACACAAGTAACCATATTTTTCTCCCATAATTAGCATATTATTGGATAATGTAGTTGGAATATTCCATTTTTCTGATAAATCATAAACAGATATAAACTTCATTTGATTATTCTTCATATAATTCAATATCGTTTTACCAACTATTTCATCTCCAAATTCTTTAGATCTCATAACAACAGCGTTTATAGGAGATTTATATTCATATAATTCATAAGCAAATGTAGTATCATCACTCAATCCTTTCAGTAATTGAAGAAATTCAGCTGGTGAATAAATCTCATAACTTTTAATATATCTTTGATATAAACCATACAAACTAATGGTAGATATAATACCATTTGAATTTTCAATTAATTTATTGATGATACTTCTTGAATCATTATTATCTTTTGGAATATCCAATTTATCATAATTGAAAAAATCAGTATTCTTCAGTTGATGAGAATTTACTTCATTACCTATATTCTTATCAATTTTACTAACCAAATTATTGAACGATTGAATTGCATTTATAGCATTTTTCTATTCATTTATATATATATATATATATATCAATAAATATACATACTATTTTATCTTTAGCTTGTTTTAAGTCTTGAATTGTATCTAAACTACTGTGAGCTAAAGATCTATTCATCTCTAATATATCAATATCATTATTATATAATATTGCATCTATTGTTGTAGGTACTGCTATTTTCTTTTCCCAATCTTTTGATTCTATTAATCGTTTCATTGTCTCATATATAGGTTGTAATTCATTTTTGTTTTCTGAAGTAATATGATAAGTTTCATTTTCACTTCCTACAACACTGTTAATGCTAATGTAAGTTTTGAATAATTTGGTTAAAAATTCAACTGAGTGAATTGATGAATATCTCATAAAATAAACAAGTGGATCATTTTCGAAATTATACCAATAAAAACTAAAATTGCCTAGTAACAATGTCCCATTTTCTTTTATAAATGATTTACTTTTTGTTTGAATCTTTATACCTCTATACTTACATACTTCTTGTTCATAAAACTGTAATTTGATTTCTAAGAGAGATATAGATTAATAACAGTATACCTTTTTGGCCAAAACTTAATCTAAGATCATCTTTATTCAAACCTACTGGTAAAGACATAAGAAAGAAAATAATTATGAAATGGGTGTTTGGAAATTCTCACTTGGTCATAATTTTAAAATGTCTCTATCTCAATATATAAACATATACTGTATGTGTAGTGCTTTTCAAAACAAACAATTTGATATGATGAACCACTTAAGTATAAAAGAAGTTTATCTCTATTATATTTTCTATTTTCTTCTAGCAACTATATTATCTTTAGAAGTTTTTGTACAATCGAATTTTCGAATTATTTCATACCCCATATCATTAAGGATTTTAAACATTCTTTCAATTTCATATTTTCCATTTGCATCCTTACGTCCACAATCAGCTTCCATATGAATAAACTCAGTTTTATGAGTTTTAAAGAATTCTTTACCTCCTTCCAGTAAATCATACTCAGCAGCTTCTACGTCAATTTTTATCATCGATATTTTAGTTGGTATTAGTGTATCAAATTCATCAAGCATTTTGACGTGAATTGATTCAGTATAATCGGTGTGTTTATAGTGTAATGATGAAAATCCCCAATTAGTTTTGGTTATTCTCATTGTTTGATTTTCTTCTCTCTTCCCTAATGCATAAGGATATATTGTTATTAGTTTTGAGAAATCAGGATTACTAAAAGTAGTGACTGTAAATGGGAATAAATTATTAGGAAGTGGCTCAAACGCATATACTTTCACTCCAGCTTGAGCAAATACAAATGAACAAGATCCAATATTAGCACCAAAATCTACAAACACACCTTCTCTCTTTCCAGTCAAATAAATATTGTATATATCTTGACATTCAGGCCATGTTCCATATGTTTTAATAAGATTTGACACATAATCATTACTTCTAATCACCTGAGCGAACTTCATATTCGTATATTTAGTTTGTGTATAAAAATAAGATTGCTCATTTATAATAGTTGGTACAACTACTGAATGCAGAACTTTAATTGAGTTGTATGATGTGCTAGGAATGATAGTTGGATGCGTAACTTTTCTAAGAACGAAATAAAGCATACATGCTAGAAAAAGAACTATTGATGTTAATACTATCACAATCATAAATTATTTTAAGGGGGTATTTTCTTATTTCTAGCTGTTATACTTTCATAACGTAGTATCTAAATATTATTATTTTATATTCAAAATGGTTATTTGATAGGAATAATATTTCCTACAACCTCTTCAGTTGATCAGATCAGCTTTATGAGGTGATTTTACAGAAAAAAATAATTAAAACATCGCAAATAACTTTCTGCATTTCAAGCAAAATAAATACATAATGAGTGTAACTATTCTTGAGTATTAATTAATCCAACAACTCTAGGTTTTATTCATACAGAATATTTGCTTGATCAACAGTTATATAATATTTATATATGCTATATTAAAGCTAATCCGCCTTATCCCATAAAATCTGTAATCCAAAGCATTTTACTATCACAGAACCATTTTATAACAAATAAATAATCTATAAAATCCATATATATAGTTTCTATTGTGTTTAACTACCATTTTCGGTGATTTGTCTGTAGTTCTCATTTTGCTATTATTATAATAAAATATCTTAATATTATATTTATATCCTATATATATATCATTTTTGAATGTCAAAACAACTTGAAAAAATATTCATTTCAATTCTATTTTGAATACCGCCATTATTTTTAAAATCCCTCCCTTTCTATTCCAACAATAATATAATATAAAATTTATCTACATGGATATAGTTGATGATTTAGAACTAAATAATGTATTTATCTAGTATTAATAGTTAATTTAGATCGATTTTGCTGAAATAGATGAAATTGAGCAAACATTTATATCAAATTCTACTACACAACAAGCGCCAGTAGTGATATCACCATCATTAAATTCTACAAGCTCCACATCTCAATCTCCTTTAATAGTCTCAAAACCTCAAAAATTTAACTACAATACTACACAAAACAAGCAATCAAAGTCATCTATACCAAAAAATCCTATTCAACAACCTTTGCAAACAACTAAAGCTCAAGCTAATATAAACAATTTCTTTAGCAAGACTCCAATAATGCCTGTATTTTATCCACAACCTTCTCAACCTCCAGATCCTATTGGAAAACATGAAATAGATGTCGAAGCAGCAAAATCATACATGTATTTATTCATTTCTTTATATATATAGATATCCAACCAATTATCCAGTAAGATCTTATCAATTAAGTATAGTAAAAACAGCTTTATTCACAAATACGTTAGTATGTTTACCAACAGGTTTAGGTAAAACATTTATAGCTGCAGTTGTAATGTACAACTTCTATCGTTGGTTTCCAACTGGAAAAATCATATTTTTAGCACATACAAAGCCACTAGTAGCTCAACAAGTAGAAGCTTGTCATTATGTGATGGGCATTCCTGATAAAGTAACAGCTGAACTTCAAGGAAATGTATTACCATCACAGCGAAGAAAACTATGGAAAGAAAGAAGGATATTTTATTGCACACCTCAGAGTTTTAAGAATGATTTAGACCAAAGGTCATGTGACCCAAGTGACTTTGTCTGCGTAATAATTGATGAAGCTCATAAAGCCACAGGTAAATTTGCATATGTTACAGTAATTCGAGAGTTATTAACTCATAATTCCAATATAAGGATTGTTGGTTTAAGTGCCACTCCTGGTAGTGATAATAATAGAATACAGTCTGTTATTGATAATTTAAATATAACAAAAATGGAAGTAAAAACTGAAGAGGATTATGATGTAAAAGGATATATCAATCAAAAGCTAATGGAACCTGTAATAGTAAAAATGGATAAAGATTTAACATCATTAAAAGAGGATTATACGAGATTAATGACTCCCGTTGTAAATTATTTAACACATTATCATGTATTGTGGGAGAAAAATCCAATAAGATTAACAAAAGGAATTATTTTAGAATGTATGAACCATTTCAATAAGAATCCTCCTCCTGATACTCTTATTCCTCAAGAGAAAGTAGGTGAAATCTATGCTTACTTTGGATTATTGATGAGATTAGTTCATGTTTTTAGTTTATTTGATTCTCATGGTTTGAATTCGTTTATTTTGGCATTAGAAAGTTTGAAATTACCATCTCAACCTGGTAAAAAATTAACAAAATGTCAACAGTTTCTGATTAATACAGTAGAATATGAGCAATTAGTGAATAAAGCGAAATTCTTTGCCAATTCAAGTGCTAGTCATCCAAAGATGATTAAACTATTAGAAATCATCAATGAGCATTTCCATCGAATGAATAATGGTAAAGAAAATGGTGAAGTGAGTGATACAAAAGTTATTATATTCAGTCAATACAGAGATAGTGTTAGTGAAATAATGAAAGCCTTAGAATCATTAAAACCATTAATAAAACCAAGTGAATTTATTGGCCAATCAACTTCAAAGAGTAATGCCAAAGGTCAAAGCCAAAAAGAACAACATGAAGTAATGATGAAGTTTCGAAATGGTGAATTTAATACCCTTGTAGCAACCTGTATTGGTGAAGAAGGTTTAGATGTAGGTGAAGTTGATTTAATTATATGTTATGATGTAGTATTAAGTCCAATTAGAAGTGTTCAAAGGTTTGGTAGAACTGGTAGAAAACGAAGTGGTAAAGTAATAATGTTAATAAGTCAAGGAGCTGAATATGATAAATATACAAAGAGTCAAATCAATGCAAAGAAATTAATGAGCACTTTGAAGAAAGGAATGAATAGATTTAAGTTTCATAATTCTCCAAGAATGTTACCTGATAGCATTATACCTCAGATTATTGAAATGGAGTTGAATATTGAAGAGTATAAGTATTCACAAGTAGGAGGACATAATGGAAGTAATAGAGATAATATACAACCTGCATTTATGAAAAATAATAATAATAAGGCAATTCCAATGTTGATTGATGATGATGATGATGATAATGATAATGATACTGCTGTTATAAGTGAAAATAATATAAAGGAATATTTGAATGTAAATAATGCCTATGATAAACAATGTAATTTACAGAAGATATTTATGGTTAATCACAGTAAAAGAAGTCATGTGTTAGTTTATATAAGTTCATTTATTACTAATGATATAGTCAACACAAGATATCCAAAAGAAAAGACTGATAAATGGATTACTAATCCAATTACAGTATTTGATAGTAAAAATAATTCAATATTGAACTATATGAATAAAAAGAAAGTAAATAACAAAAACAATAATAATGAAGTAGTGGAAAGAAATATCTTGTCATTAGTTGATGATGATGGAAATGATGAAGAGAATAAAGAAGAATTTATTAATGATTTTAATAATCCAGTGAAGATATCAGATGAAATAAAGGAATTAGTTCAATATGGAATGTTTGAAGATTTAAGAGAAGGATGTGATAGTTATCAAATGAAGAATATATATCAATGGTTATATATTGAATCTAAAAGCTGGAAAATAGAAGAGGAAAAGGAAATAGTTAAAGAAGAAAAGGTGAAGAATAATAAAATGGAATTAGTTGATGATGATGATGATGATGATTTAGTAATTGATTTACCAACTAAATCTCAAGCCATGACTCGATCTTTATCAACAGATCCTGAAGATAATATCATTCTACCAAAGCCAAACTTAAAGTACATACAGGTCAATGATAATAATAATTCAATATTATCATCTGATTCTCAAGATAATATTATTTTACCAAAACCCAATCCAAAACTATTAAAGAATAAAGTGAATAATGAAAATCTTGTATGTGAAGTTATTGATAATGAAGATGATGATGAAGATAATAAACCATTGAATATAAATATTCAAAAAACAAGTCAAAACTCAATATTATCACTGATAAAGATGAAGAATGAGTTATTATCATTGTTTTCACTAAGTCCAGAGATTGATAGTAATAGTAAAGAAACAGTTGTAAATAAAGAGATTGGTGATAATTTAATACCTTCACCACCATCATCACCTAATTGTATAGTGAGTTATAATATCAGTGAATGGAGTCAAACATATGAAGGTGAAAAAGATAAAATAACAATGGAAGAAGAAGATGATAATAACAATGATGATGTTCAATTTGAATTAGATATTGAAGATATAATAAATATAACACAACAACAAGAACAACAATCTCAAAATCAACAGCAACAACAGATAGAAGTGAAAAATGAAGATATCACTAGGAAAGAAGAAGAAGAAGAAGAAAAAGGATTAAATAAAACACCAATACTTAAACCACAACAAATGAAACAAGAAGAAGAAGAAGAATCAAATACTTGTAACTTTAATGATTTTTCATTATTAAATGATAGTGAATTACCAGATATAGAATCATCAATGGATTTAGTACAACAACCACAACAATATAATAATAATAATAATTTCGATCCATTATTATCAGTGATAGATGATGATGATGATGGAGATGAAGATAGTAATGATTCAGTAACATTTGATATATCAGTAAATATGGATGATATTAATAACATAGTAAATAAACAACAACAACAAATACAACAATATAAAGATAAAGATAAAGAGATAGTAGAAGATAATAGAATAGTAGTAAAGAGTGATATTGATCAATCAATAGTCAGTAATAATATATCATTATCTCATTCAAGTTATATTGTACAATTAGCTACAACAAACACTATAAGATGTCCATTTTGTAATATTGAATTATTATCAATGAGAAGTTATGTTAATCATTTGAAAGATTATATTATGGAATTAGAAACAATTGTAGAGAATAATGAAGAAGAGAATATTGATAATGGTGATAATACAGTACCGAAGTGTATAACAAATGGAGACAATGATAATATTTCAATTATTGATATTTCTGATGAATCTGTTATTACATTACCATCAAAAAGAACATCAATAGTAGAGAATATAAATCCAATCATTGAAAACAGTATAATAAATGATGAAGAAAAACCTATTAAAAGACAAACTTCACCAGTAAGAATAGAAGAAAATCCGAATAAAATGAATAAAACATCATCACCTACTATCTATAAAACACCAGTAAAACAACCACAACAATCTTATAGTTTTATAAAGATGGAAGAATCAATAACATCTTATATAAATGAAATATATAATACTTTGGATTTAGATACAATGACAGTAAGAAGAGTAAGAGAAATATGTGAAGAACATTTCAATACTTCATTAGAAGATTATAGACAAACAATTCAAACATGTTTGAGGAAATTAATAAGTGAAAGTCCAGCCAAACTGATTAAGAATAAGAATCAAATAAAAAAGTGTTTAATATGTCATAAATCAGATAATAATAATAATCAAGATGATAATGAAATATGTTTATTTGAATGTACAAAATGTGGAATAACTGTTCATAATACTTGTTATGGAATTGATAATAATAATTATAATAAGCCAAATATATGGTTATGTGATATATGTAAATATATTAGAGATAATAGTAATGATAGAAATAATAGAGATAATAATATAAAGTGTATATTCTGTGGAGAAATGAATAATAATGATAATAATATGTTGAATGTTATGAAGTTATCTAAAGATGGATATTTCACTCATATTGAATGTAGTTTGTGGATAAAAGAAGTGAAATTTAGTGATGATTATCATAAAATGCCAATTAACATCAAAGATATACTATCAAATAACAATTATAAGAATAAAACATGTGAAATATGTAAAAAGCAGATTGGTATATGTAGAAAATGCGATTTTGAAGGTTGTAATCACTATTATCATATTAAATGTGGTTGGTATAATGGTTATTACTTTAAAGAAAATATAGAAGTAAATAATCAAAAAGTTTATATATCTTACTGTTTAGATCATAAGCCAATTAATAATAGAGTTAGTAGACATCCAATTCATAAAGTGATACAATTATCATCGTCACTATCATCGTCTATTACTACTACTCAAACACCAAATACAATTCCAAAATCACCTGATTTGAATATATCTTCATTTATTTCACCAATTCAACAACAACAACAGCAAAGTAATAATAATAATTCAAAATCGATAAGTCTTTCTCAATTCTCAGAGTTAAATTCACCTGAACAAAACAATGTTCCAGTAAAGAGAAGATTAAAGAAGAAATCTGAATTGATAAAAAATGATAATAATGAAGTAGAAAAACCTAGTAAGAAGATAAGAAAAGTAAATAAAGGTAATGAAATTAACAATGATTATTTAAGAAAATTCTTTGAAGAAGAAGCTGAGTTATCTGGAAATGAAGATTTAGAAGATGATGATGAAGAAAAAATAGATAGAATATTGGCAACTAGTAAAGAAGATAGTTTAGATGGATTTATAGTGAGTGATCAAAGTCTGTCACAATCAGGAGTAGAAATCAATTATAATAGAATCAATGATAAATTAAATAACAAATCTTTGGATATTATTGATGATGATGCAGATGAAGAAGAATTAGAAATGGAAGAAGAAGAAGATAATAGTGGTAAAGGTAAAGAGGAATTCTCCTTAATAGATGATGATGATGAAGATGATTTAGCAATTCATGAAGGTATAAGATGTAGTAAATGCAATATGAATCCAATCAAAGGACCAAGGTACAAATGCACTGAATGTAATAATTACAATTTATGTGAGAAATGTTATGATAAAAATGATCATGAAGAAAGTCATGAATTTGATATATTTGATAGTCCTGAAGCTGAATTTGATGATATTAGTTATTGTAATAGAAAGAAACAATATATTGATGATGATGATGAAGATAGTGATAATGTGGAGATATTGGATTATATGTGTGATAATCTTAAGAATAATAGGAACAATAACAGTAATGAGAGTGAGTTTATAGATACTCCTCCAAGACAACAATCTTCATATAGAAATACACATCAAAATCCATTTATGAATGCTTCTAGTTATTTGAAACAACAACAACAACAACAACAACAACAAAATCAACAATTATCTCCTTCTAGTCACGTTATTGCACAACAGAAACAAAGACCAATTGTTCATCAGTATCAATATAATCAATCATTATTATCATATCCACCACAATTACAACAACAACAACAACAACAATATATTCCATCACCTCCAATTAAACCAAAACAACCAAATATTATAGACAATAATACTACAAAAGCATCTATTGTTATTAATAATGATATTCATCAGATGTCAGTTAAACCAACTATTAATTCAATATTAAATCAACATTTTACTAAACCATCAAATCTAACTAGAGAAGTTGTATTTACATTACCTCCAGAATCAACTGAACCAATTGATCCAAGTAAACAAACACTGTGGGTAAATATAAACCAAATAAATGGTGAAATAATCAATGAATTGAGAAAAACAGGATTATATAACTTAGATGTAAGATCATTCAATTATGAAGATATTATAGTAAGTCAACAGTTGGTAATATTGAGAAGAAATATTACTAAATTAGATATTAGTAAAGTGGGAGAAACTCTATTAGTCTTAAATCAAAAGTATAAGAAAGTTGTATTGATATTGGAAAAAAAAGAAACTGATCCTTTTGTCAGTGAAAAGAAGATTGATATTACAATGATTCAATTACTAAGTTACCCAATTCAATTGTTCTTTAGTTACAAACCTGAAGATACAATTAAATTGATAAATGACATATGTAAGAATGAGTTGAAGAATAAAATTACTGTTCCATTTCCTAGATTTCACTGTTATTACTATTTATATAACTCACCTTTGAATGTAGTGTATATTTCTATACTCCTTAATAAGATGGTTGGAAAAACACTCTCAGATGTTATTAATTTGTATATTATATATATTTATTGATTATATTTTCAATAGAAAAGAATCTGATTATAAAAGATTACTGCCAGATATGTCTGATAATCGTATAAAAAGAGTAATTGATTATTTTAATCACCATTATAATTAAAAATACATCATATCCATGTGAAGAGATATTCTCTTCTTTTCGTGTATAATCATAATTACTTCATTAATCGTTTTGATATTTCTTTGTTTAGGGAGAATTTTAAATATGAGAGTGAAAAAGCACCTACAATCTTTTTAAAAACAAAGAGAAATAAAAAATCGAATAACGACTATTTTATTTTTGAAAATCAAAAATAATGGGATCAGCCTCAGGAAAACCAGTAGAAAATACGAAACCAATAGTTGAAACTAATAAAGCAACTGAATCAAATAAATCAAAAGTTCCTCCAGCACCATCACTTACACCAACACGTAAGCAAGAGAAAAATGAAAAATGTGAAGATGTTGTGGAAGCAATTACTCCAGTTGAAGATTTTGTATAATTATTTTCTTATACTTATAAGGTTGAGCAAATTGAAGCAATAAAACCAGAGCCATTACCATCACAACAAAATAGAAGAATTACAAATCCAATAGTAAATGTGAATGTATATCTTATATTAGTTATATTTGATAGGAACAGCAAAATCTACCTGGCATTGTAGGAGATGAACCTCCACCACTTCCAATGGAACATGTGAGAGAAGCAGTGCTAGTGTAATAGTTTTGATTGAGATATATTTCCCAATCATACAAATAATCGATTAGTAAAATATTATTTAATTTTAATCCTATATATTTTTAACATTCTTGATTTTCAGATTTATATAAATAAGATTTTAGAGGAATTTAAATCTTCTCTATCCTTTTTCGATATTCGTCTAGATTCTCTCCTAACAATGAAAAGCTACAACAAATCTTTGATTATAATATGCATATTTGTGTTTACAAATAACATTGGATCAATAATGTCATACATCTACCTACCTCACATTGTTCAAGATTTATTCCCAAGTGTACGATAAAATTTATAATCATATAACAGAAAGGAGCATCGAATATAGGATTACCATTAGCTATATTACAAGTAGTACATAATATTGGTGGTTGTATCGGATCAATTCTAATTGCTTACTTATGCAGTCGTTTCAGTTATTTAAATGTATTAGTAATACTCTTTACAAGTATTTTTAACTTTAAAAAACTCATCATATAGTTGTATCTATGACAAATTTTGGAATGAGTATCCCATTCAATTATACATATTGCATTATCATTTATTTCATCTGGGGAATTTGTCAAGAGAATAATGGAATATATCGAACATTACTTGGTGAAGTATCTAATTCATCCAAATTAAGTATAAGCTTTATGTTATTCTTTGTATCATTTGGATTATCAACGTATATTACTTATATTTTCTATACATAGATCTATTGGTTCAGTATTAGGTGGATTTCTATCACAAGTATTCCACTTTAATTATGATCAACAAAACTATTCCATATTCAACGAAGTATAAACATCATTCTTAAACTTTATAGTATCCATATTTACTAACTGGATTAATTGGTTCAATCTTCACTTTAGTTGGTTCATTCACTATGTTATTTGGATATAAACACTTACCTGAAGAAATCCCAATATCATCAATTTCATCACTAAGTAATTACTTTGATCTATTCAGAGATAGATCAGTAGTTTTGTTATTGATTATTCAAGGATTAATTCGTCTATTTATGTCAGTAATAATGACATTTATACCACTATGGTTTGTAGCAAGCAAATCATCAGGTGGATTTCTATTAATGCCATTCAATATGGGTTTAATAATGGGAATATCCGGTGTATTATCATTATTATGTCAAATACTTTTTAGCAGAAGAATAATCAATAATTTGGGTATTAAAGTAACAGCTATTTGTTGCTGCTTTGCATTAGCTGGTGTTGTTCTGTTTGGACCAATTATTAATAGATGTAATGAGAAGTATTCAGATACAGTCTTAATTGTGATTTTGACTTGCTTTATGTGTTCTATTCTTACTATTTTCACAGTATTAATGATTTCTGTGTCTATTATGATTAATAATTCAGTGTTTCCTGAAGAAAGACATTGGATGAATTCAATGGTACAAAGTATTATTAATATTGTTCAAATTCCTATATCCTTTTTCATCTATTTATAATTTCAATCTTTAATTCTTATAAGGTCCAATTATTGCTAGCGGTTTGTTTAAGATTAGTTATTCACACCAAATCAACTATGATTATAACTATATTGCATGGTCGGCTTGTAGTTTTCTATTGATTGTTTCTGGATTGTTGAACTGTATGATCCCAAATTCAATTGAAAAGGAATTGAAAATGCCTAAAATTATTCCACCAGTTTACTCGAATTATCAACCTCAAAAAGAGAATTTGGATGATTTGGATGATGCATATGAAGAAACATACCTTTGAACCTCTTTAGAATACCCTAATAAATAATTTAAAATATTTTCTTTATTATAATACATTTATTTGATTGAAATAAAACAATCAAGCTTTCAAGCTTATTTTTTGAATTTCAATTCATTTCTTGTTATACAAACAAATAATTGGATTTATAAATTCATAAAATGGTATATTACACACAAGATGAGTTTGTAAACGAATTTTCTACAGAAAAGCCAACGAAATCATATGTTTGGTTGTCACATTCAATTGCTGCAAGTGCTGCATTAATAATATCTGTTGTGTTAGCATTCTGTGATATTATGAAAACATCAGAGAATGCTGCATGTAAAACAAGCATAACTACAACTTGTGACTTGGTTCTTATTTTCACAGTGATTTATTTTGTTTTATCATTCTACTGCTCACAAGTTATTGTGAAAATAAATACAACAGATGAATCAAAATCAAAAGAAGTAAAGAAAGAAGAGGATAGACAATCCAATGGTCCAACATCATTTAATATATATCAATTAATCAAGCAACCTGCAAAAACAACCATAGAACCAAGAAAACCATCCTATGATACAAGAATCATTACAAATTCAGAAGATTTAGATGAATTATATACTGAAAGAAATCATCGTGAAGAACGTGAGCAACAAAGACAACAACAACAGCAGCAGCAACAACAACATAATCAACATCAGAATTATAATCAAAGTCAGAATCAAAATCAATCAAAACAACAATATTTCAGATACTTAAAACCATACACAAAATCATTAACAACAACAATATGGAAGTATATTCCATCAATGTCTTTATTAAAGTATAGTTATTTCATTATATATTATATTAAATAGTCCATCCTCTCAATTAAATATGAATATTTCTAATTCATATTCAAATTCAAAGAAAGCATTTGAGTTTTTAAAAGAAAAGAATATTAGAGAAAAAATTGATATTTGGAGTGATAATATGAGAAGATTTATTGTGTCTTATACAAAGAAAACAATTGTATAATAATAATAATAATAATATATTTTAATATTTTATATAGTTAAATCCAATGAAAGAAAATACTGATGAATTACTAGAAGTTTTACCAATTCAAATGTTGAATTATACTGACATTGATTATAGAGCCAATTTGAATAATAATTATTTAACTTTAGAAGCAATAGTAGAAATGTATGCCAATACAAATCATCCAAGTTATTCATTATTAAGATCAAAAAGAAGACAAAATATTCAACTATTTACTGAGAGAAAAATGGTATTTAATTGTATATGTTTTATACTTCATAGTTGGAGAAGTATATAACAATTAATGGAAATGTAAGACATAGAGGATATATATCATTTTATTATTATTATTGATTAATTAATATTTCTTTAATTATATTGTAAGTGTTAGACAGATTGAACCATTTATGTGAGAATGACTATTTAACAGGATATATATGGAATGAAGGAGGTGAATATCTGAAGAAGAAATGGTCAGATAAATATCCATCAGATGCACAAGTATAATCTATATGAATAATCTATATATTTATATAGATTATAATGCATATATTCAAGTGTTATATGGATGATTTGCTATCAGGTGGTTTGTGGGGTTTTACACCATTTACTGATACTTATTATATTGAATATGATAAAATATCAGAAGGAATTCCAGGTATATTTATAAATATTTATTAATTATTGTTATTATAAATAGAATGGAAAAGTAGTTCATTGGCAATAGAAGAATCAAATTTAGTTCCACCTCATTATAATTTAACATATAAGAAAGAGATTATTTATATACTACCTGGAAGACCAAATGCATTTATGACAATGGTGGTGATGTTATATTTGATTGAAAATGAATCAGAGTTCATGGGAAGATTAGGAAATTGCGATTTATCAAATATATTGAAGGTATTATCGGAAGATGAAAGTCAATTTTAATTATTTTTCCTGTTTTCTTAATATTTTGTATTATTTTTTCATTTTTTATTTCAAAAGATTTAAAAGAGAATGATTTAAATCAAATCGAAGGTAGTTAGTCTGTAATTATACTCTTAACGATGAAACTAGTAATAAATTAGTTTAAAATGTAACTTTTGTGTAGATCAATCCATTAAGATGTTAAAATTATGATTACATTTAGTTATAAGTTAGATGTTAGATAATTAACTTCAAAATTATGCAGCCATTATAATAAATTAATCATAGATAATTAATAATGACTATACAACTCTAAATAAAACGAAAATATAATTCAACTTGACATTAATATTAATTTCTTTAATTTGAGACAGCTTTTGGTTTAGCTTGAGTACCACATCTGAAACCATTCTTGAAACGTCTTGATAATGTCTTCATATAACTCATACGACCAGTTCCTTGGGTTCTACGACGGATAGCTTTTGTTCCCCAATTGTCTATATATATAATTGAATAAAAAATACAATGTCGTGTTTTAGCATTTGGATAACCACATGAAGCACAGGTCTTCTTTTGATTATGGAATGAGCTCTTACCACATCTACGGCAGATGGTGTGAGTCTTTGTGTGTCGTTCACCAAAACTAGTTGTACCTTTAGTCTATTCAATAATAGCTTAATTAATAAAATAATACCATTGTAATGCCAAGTTAATGAAACTATTATTAAATAAACTTTATATAATAAATCTGCCTCAGGGTTGGGAATTCTAACATTTTTTGTTTATTTTAGTTTTATGGGTTGTTCATTGTCTAAAACAAAAAATATAAATGAGTATTGACAATATCATATATATTGTAGAATGGGTGAAGAGAATGAAGGCTATGAACCACCTCCGTATTTTTTTCTTTTTATTAAAAGAGGATATTAGGGAGAAAAAAGTGTCTAATTTGAGGAAAACATATTTATTAGGTGATTTAATAGGGTGTGGACCACATTCCTACACAATTATAGGAACAGAAAAGGTTTCAGGTATTTTCAATAGTTTGATAAAATATTATAGGTCGAAAAGTTGCAATTAAAATAGTTATGAAAGATGATATTGAAGATAACGCTTTATATAGAGAAAAGTTAGAAAAATCTCTCAATGTATTAATATCATTTATTGCAAATAGCTACATCATCCTCATATAGTTCAAATGTACGCATACTATGAAGATAAACATAATTTCTACATAATCAACGATTATATGGCAGGAGGTCAATTAATCAACAATATATCTCACAGAAAATATTTTAACGAAACAGCCTGTCAATTAATAGTAAAAATCTTACTTGAAGCAGTAGATTATGCTCATCAACAAGGTATTGTACATTTGGACATCAAACCTGAAAATATATTAATAAAAGACTCAAATGATCAAAATAGTATAAATATAAGTGATTTTGGATTTGGTGAAGTATTAATTGTATAAATTACTTGAATTATGTATATTGTGTATATAGCCAGAAACAGCAAATCTATGTTATTGTCAAGATTTCGTATCACCTGAAGTAATTGGCAATAAAAAATATCTAATGAGAAATAACATAAAGACATTAAAATATATAGATTATTATCAATTAGGTGTTTATATATATATACTATTATCAGGTTATTCACCTTATCCAATATCATCAAGTGATATAAATAACAATAACAATAATATAATATACAGAAGAATAGCTGAAAATTCATATACATTTAGTGAGAATATTTGGTGTCATATATCTGGTGAAGGAATGGATTTAGTAAAACATTTATTAATGGCAAAACCAAAGTCAAGGTTTGACAAGACTCAAGCTTTTAAACATCCATTTGTATTATATACTCGTACTACTACTCCATTAACTGATACTTTGAGTAGTTTAATTAAATATAATGATAAAAAAAATGAAATAGATAAAACATTGATTGATGAAAAACCAAAATATAATTGTAAAACTATAACAAAGTATATATATATATATTATTATTATTATTTATTATAGAGATGTAAATGAATTAGAAGTACCAGATCGATATGAATTTCTCAAATTCATAGGCGAAGGAAGGCAAGGTAAAGTATATGAATGTAGAAGAGTAGTTGATAATGTTTATGTAGCAATAAAGCAAATAGAAAAAGCAACAATCAAGAATGTAGAAGATTTTAAAAGCAGAGTAGAAAGACAAAAGAGTATGAAGCACTTTAATATTGTACAAATAATTGAATTTGTTGAAGAAACATCTTATTTTTACATTATCTATGATTACTCTCAAGGTCATGATATATTAGATTGTATATCAAAACAGGATGTATATACTGAGAATAATGCAAGGTTAATTATTAGAGGAATTTTAGAACCATTGATGCTATTACACGCAGATTATAAACCTCATTTGAATTTGAAATTATCTAATGTTATGATTGATACATATAGTGATTATAATTCTATTAAATTGAGTGATTTAGGATCATTAAATTATATCTATGTATATATTATTATTATTATTATTAAAAATAGGATTGTTTAAATTATCCATTTGATTCAGTCGATTGTCTTCCTCCAGAAATATTATTAAAGAAAAGAGCTATTGGTAATGCTGCTGATATGTGGTCAATAGGTGTGATGACTTATATATTACTCAGTGGAGAAAGTCCATTTCTTTCATTTGATGATATATTGTCAGGTACTTTTAGTTTCAGAGGTATAATATGGTATGAAATATCAAACGAAGCGAAGAATTTTATTTTGAAGTTAATTACTGCTTCACCATATGAAAGAATGACAGCTGAAGAAGCATTTAATCATCCATTTATAGTAGGGCAAAGAGAATTCCCTGAATTGAAGAATGTGATGAATCAATTGTGTTTATACAATGTAGAAAGGAAGAAAGTTCATGATCCAGTTAGAGTGATTATTCCAAAAGTTATTGAGAAAAAGAAACCTATGTTGAGAGGTCCGAAACAAGATGTAGATGAGAATAATCCTTATGTATTTCCTACAATTGTTGTGGAGAAAGAGAATGATACACAACCACCTACTTCGACTAAGGAAAATGAGAATAGTAAAAAATAGGTTACTTATTATAAATTAACAGAAATTAAATATAAATTAAACAATTATGAATTTAATATTAATGAATATATATAATAATAATAATTAATTACTATTGTGTAGTGAATTAAATAAAAATTTGTGATTCGAGCTTTTTTACTCAAGCCAATTTCATTTTCTTATTTTAGAGGTATATATAGAGATAATTGCAATATAATATTTAAAATTTCGTTTATTATCTCATAGAAAATGCAATCAGCTGGTGATACAGAAACAAAGCCTTTGATTTCTTCAGAAGAAAACACTACAAATATACCTATTTATACTGAAGCTGTATGATATTATTCAATGTTACCTGTATTTATTCTTATAGTCAGCTAATGCTGATGGAATTCTAGAAACTCCTCTTTTAGAATCAGATGCAGCAGATGTATTAGGTCATACTCCACTATATGGATCGATTGCAAATCTTGCTAATTCAATTGTTGGTATAATTTATGTTTTTTTAACATTGTAAATAGGTGCTGGTATTTTGACTTTACCATATGCAATTGCAAAAGTAGGATATGGTTTAGGATGGTTAACAATGATATTATTTGCTGGTATTTAGTTTCATTTATATTTATGATAGTTGTCTCAGCTGGAAGTGCATTTATGCTATATACATGCTATTGTAAATCAGGTGAAAAAACATATGGAACAATAACAAAAAGATATTATGGAAAAGTTGCAGCTGGAATTGTTGAATTCATTATAGTATAATATAATTGTTTAATAAATCATTATATAGATGGCTTATTCAATTGGTGCATGTTTCGGTTATATGATCATAGTCTCCAACAAACTAGATGTAGTTGTATCTCTAATAACGGATCATTATCCATTACCTCATTCAATCAGATTCTTATCAGATAGAAGTGTATTAATTACACTGATGGTTGTATTAATAATACTTCCAGCTTCACTTCAAAAGAGTCTTGGTGCTTTGAGATTTACAAGTATTATAGCAATGGCAACTATATTGTATTTAACAATATGTGTTATTGCTCAAGCATCTTGGACTGATTCTTGTAAGATAGGTGAAGAAGCTGGTTATGAATGCATAAATAATATGTGTGTTTTACAGCCAAAACATGCATTACAGACGTTTAGTAATTATTCTTCGTGTTTATTAGGATGTGAACATGTTACACCAGATCCATCAGGACATAATTTACATGTATATATATATATATATATAACACTATTATTATTATAAAATAGTTGAATTTCTTTGAATTAAATTATCAGATATTTACCACATTACCATTGTTCTGTTATGGATTTTGTTGTCAAGTACAAGTTGTTCCAGTTTTTTGTATATATATATATATATATTGTATTATATAATAAATAGCTGAAATGAAAAAACCTACTGTAAAGAATGTAAGAATATTATTAATCTCAGCAATTTCATTTGTTTTATTATTGTATTTACCAAATAGTTTAGCTGGATATATTACATTTTGTGATAAGATATTAGGAGATGAATTAGATTGTTATGATAGTTCAAATATTCCAATGTTAATTGCTAGAATTGCCTTACCATTTACTATCTCTGTAACATATCCATTATACTCTCATACATTGAGAATGAGTATTTCTAAAGTAATTTTTGGTACTCCTTATCCTGATACGTTATTTAGATATTTAATAACTATCATTTTCTTAGGAATATCTTTAATTGTTGCTATTTTTTTCAAACAAATTGATGTTGTTGCTGGTATTACTGGTGCATTAGGTGGATCGATGTTAGTTTTAATTGTACCAGCATTATTGTATTATAAAGTTTCAAAGGAACATAGAACAAAGTTTTATTACTTGAAAGTGGCTATTTCTGGGATTTATATATTTTTAGGTTTAACCATTTTCGTAATTGGTACTTTTGTTACTGTTAAAGATGCCATTTAATTAACTTGTAAATGTTCTTTTTTATATATTACTAACTCTTTGTTGTTTTGAATAAAACACAATATTCCACGATCTGATCTGTGTAACCGATCATTACTTTAAAATGGATTTTCAAGAGCTAGTTAGCGAATTATTAACATCGTATTGATGAATATAATATTATTCGCATAGAAGCACCATATTATGTGGTATTCATGCTCTGATGATGGCAGGTAAAGGTTCAATCAATGAAGCATGCTGGAGCATTGTTTTAAGTCAAGTTTGCTGTGCTATTACACCTTGCCTGATCAATTTGTTTGGATTACATCATCAAGCACAGATTCATTCTTATTCTTTGTTCACTGCATTTATTTTAGCGCCATCAGCTGTTATTTATAAATTTGGTTCATCAATGGAATACCATATTCTTTCAACTGCATATTTTATTCTAGTTTTTCATCATTTCTGTAATGAGTTTATAACAACAAAAAGTGGTTTAAGAATTCAAGCCGCTGCTGTGCTAATAGCAACAGTGTTTCTGAATTATGGCACTTTCTTTACAACTTATATTACAATTGGATTTATTGCTTTTGTTATTCTAGCAATTTATTCCACAATATACTATCCACACGAATTATGTCCAAGACAAGATATAATTACAATTATAATCTACTCAGCTGTTGGTTATTGTTGTTACACTCATTTAGTATATTATTCGCTTATTTATTATATTTTTAATAGTATTCAAAGTATTTACTTTATGCAATTTTAGCATATACTGTTATTGATCCCATCCTACCACAACGATTTAGATAAATAACTAATAATATTATGATGTACTAGATATATGTTGTTTATTCCACATTTATTGCTTCATATATTGATTATGATATATATCTGCTTCATTACTAAACAAATTCTTTCTAATATCTTGAATCTAAATAAATAACATAATTTAAGATAGAGATACTTCTTTAGTTCTCATGTAATTACATTGTTTAGCAAAATATTCACCTATTTTCATCAATGTTCCCATCGTATGATAATAATCCATCTTTCCATTAGAATCATTGGGGATATTAGTCTGATAACTATAACATTGGAGACAGTAGTCACAAAATTCTTCTGAGCGATATTTGCATTGCCTTAAAATAGCAATTAACTGATCTCTTACTTGAGGATTCATTTCTTCATTATAATTCTCAAATATGTATTTTAGAACAAAATAAATATTTCTCGATTCATTGAATATAGTCGCTAGATCCAATATATCACTAACTTGTGGTAATGTACCTGTAAATTGATCTTTCTATCATATATATGTAAATAGCAATACAAAATAAGGAAAATTACTGTCTATGATACTATTTGATGGTAAAGACATTCAAAAATAAAAGAAATAAAAAAAGAATAGAAATGGGTATGTCGAAATTATGATACACCATGATTTTAAAAAGAGAATATTGTGACAATAAGAAAACTTTATTTTTTAAAAACACTACATATTTATATTACAATGTGATTATAATAACATGCAAAAATATGGTTAACTACTGTTGTGGATCAATATATATTATTTTGTTGGATAGTAGATATGGAACTATTCCTTCTTTCAATTGTTCGACAAACGATTTTATTTTATCTTCCATATATTGGAATAATAAACCGCATGATTGGAGGTAATTCTGTAAATCTGCGCTATTTTTATACAAATATCCGAAATTATCAATTAATTTGAATAATATATGAACGTAACAGTTGAATAGGCGTATATGGTCTTTGCTAATAACAATTATTTTTTTAAATCCTAATGTTGACCAATGATGAATTAAACTATTAGCATTACATCAATAGTATGTATACTCTGTTAATTGCTGATAAACATCTTCATATATATTAGTTCCTTTATTACATAGTATTATACAGTAGTAAAAATCATTATTATTCAATATTATCATATATATTTCATTACCATCTTTATTAATTGGAAAAATTAGTAGTTTTTTATTTATATAACGTTTTAGTAGTATACTCTTTTCATTTATACTGTTTTTAGCTAGTAATTTGAATATGAAATTGACAGAAAATATTCTGATTTGATTCTCGTGATTGTAATGTGAGTTATTTAATATAACAGCTAGCGATAGGTTTTTGTCTTTATATTTTTCTATTATTATTGGGCTTCCATACTCTTCTACTGATATGAGATCATCTACAGATGGATCTTTGGCATTTCCTTCAACAGTGGACATTTCGGATTGAAAACAGGTAAATATGTTCGTATATGGCCTTTTATTGGGTATGTAATGGTTGGAATAATCATGGTATGTGTCTTTAGTGATATTCCTACGTCTTTTTCTATGTGAAAAAATAAGGGGTAATAATGGTATACATTGGGCGACCTTTTTTATTTTTACCATCAATAATGTGATCCAATGCTATTTGTATAGATGTAAAAGAAATTATACTTAAAGCGATTTTTTTCTTGTATGACTGTCTTGGCATCAACCTATATATTGTAAATATTATGGACATACTTGTTAAAATACTGAAACTGAAAAGAATGAAAGAAAAAGAAAAAGATTAGACAAATTTGAATATTTAGTCGTTTCATTTTCTATCAAAATTTTGATACACCAAATACTTTAAAAAGAGAATATATCATTATAAAGATTATTTGATGTACTGAAAACACAGTATATTAATATAAATGCATTAGTATAATTATAATAAAGTATAATAAAAGCATTATTGTTGTGGATCAATAAAATCGATTTGGTTGGATAGTAATCTTGAAATTACACCTTTCTTTAATTGCGCAACAAATTCATTCACCTTATTTTCGTCGTATTTGTATAATGAACTACTTAAGTTGAGATACTTAGTTAAATCTTCATCACTTTTATACGTATATCCAAAATTATCAATTAATTTGAATAGAATATGAATATAGAAATTATCTAAGCATTTTGTATTGTTACAAATGATATATATTTTCACTGTATCTGAAGTTGATAGTTTATGAATTAAACTAGAAGAAATATACATGATAGATATATACTCTATTAGCTGCTTATATACATCCTCATAGATATCTGTTTTTCTATCACATATTATAATAAAATAGCAAATGTTAAGGTTATTCAACATTATCAATTTAATTTCATTACCATCTTTACTGATTGGAAATATTACCATTTTTTTAGTCAAATAACGTTTTATAAGAGCATTTTTCTCATCTGGACTTGCTGTAGATAGTATATGATAGATGGAATTAACAGACAATAGGATGATTTGATTTTCATGGTTGTAAGAAGAATTGTTCAACAATGTCATAAGAGATTTATCCATGTTTTCACTTTTATCAATAAGTATGGGAGTGCAATATTCTTCTAATTGTATAACATCATCATCATATCTTATGCTGCTTACATCTTCCACTTCTATAGCTGGATCTTTGGTATTTTCTTCTACAATGGAAATATCAGTTTGTAGATTTACAATGTTGTTAATATATGGTCTTTTAACAGGTGATATATATTTAGATGCATTGTCTAGTATGTCATTAATGTTAATCGTACGTCTCTTCCTATACAAGATAATAAGGGGTAATTATATATATGTATAACCGTAAGAATATCACTGTATGTGGGTAAACCGTACCAGACTATTCTTAGGTGCCTTCTACAGGTAAGAATAAGCGATTTGAGTGTGAATTAGTTTTTGGTACGGGTTATACTGGAGCAAGCGGTGAATTTAAAATTGTGTATATATTTTAGTGTATGAGTAATTTTATGGGTTAAAATTTATTTTTATGTTTTTAATAGTTTGTAGTGTAGGATAGTAGAAATAAAGTGTATAAATAGAAAGGTAGCTACCTGTTCTACCCCGGCAGGGTAGCTACTTTATATAATAAGAAATGTATTTCTATGTAAGTAAGTAGCGTGTCCTGTGTAGCCTAGCTAGGACTTAGTGATTAAATAGTGTGGTGGCCAAGCTACAGAATACGTTCTTACTTTTTTTTAGTTATTTTTTTCATTTATCAAATTAATAATGGATTTATATAGTGTAGTTAAAAACATTCAAAAGAATTTAAATAGTATCAAAAATATATATTTAAAGAATTATCTGCAGTATTCTATATTTTTTAATAAATCGAAATTCTGACGAGAAACTGTTGTTATAAACAGAAAAAAGAAACAGTTTTGATTTTCCTGATATTTTAGAAAAACCGTTTTTATCAAAAAAATATAAAATATGTGTGCTTCAGTAAACTTTGCTTTCTTTTGTTCATTTAGAAATAATGAAGATTATTTAGATAAGTGTATATGTGGAACATGTAAGTTTTACTTATATTTTAACCATAATATAAGTGCAGTTTTAGATAGTCCATTACCTAAGGAAGAGATAAAGTCTTATAATGAATTCTGTGCTATTTGTCATCAAAAGATGTGGACAAAGTACAGTGATAAGAGATATTACATGATGCTTTTCGATATTAAACCATCAGTAAAACCAAGAGGATTAAATAGACATTATTTTGCAGTGTTTGATAAGTATATTGAATGGTTAACACTACCTGAAGGAATGGGAAGTGTTCATTTGAAGAAGAATCCTATGTTGAAACATTATGTAAAGAAGAATTATATATTTGATGATAGTGATGATGATGAGGAAGAAGAAGCACAAGAAGAAGTTAAAGGAAACAATGATCAAACTACGATAAACATACTCTAAATTTTAAAACGAATCTTTATCTTAAAATGATTTGGGACAGGGTTTAAAAATATGCGTAATTTAATAAAAATCATATAATATAATAAAAATATAATAAATTTTATAATAAACATAATAAAATAATCATAATAAAGATTAAAATGGTTCTGTAACACCTGTATCCATCCACTCTGTTATAATAACTTGAGGTGGGAATGCTTGATATGAATATGCATCAAGACCTTTTCGTTCTATATAAAGATTACATTTATTATTATTATTTCTTAATATAGGCCAAAAACATCCATAATCATTAATTGCAGGTTGTGAAGTTTCATTTATTACACCTTGTATAGGGAAGTATATTCCATTACTACCATCTACAAAGTATGTTTCTAATAATTTGTTATAATATTGTTGCAATAAATCTTCTTTACCTGGTTCAGCTTTAATAACATGATTGTCATCTAGATATAATATAAATCCATAACCATCATCATGATTTTTTAAAACAAGGCCATTGTATATCTTGATTCTCATAAAATGTTCAAACATTTGAATTTTTATAGGTACTTTTACAGTAGATTCATATTGATTGATCGAACCATCTTGAAATATATAGAAATTAACTGACCAATATGTATATTCAGTATGCAATAATTTAGGTGATACAGAATTATTAACTATTGTAGTACTACCTCCAGAGCTATTATTTACAACATTATATATTTCTTGACATTTACCATATATAGTATTTGTAGTAGTTTTGATATCATTAACAGGTGTAATAATATTATTTATTTGAGTATCAGTATGATTATTAATAGGTTTAACAATAGTATCAGGATCAGTAGGTTGTATATTTATTTTGTCAGCTATATCTTTAGCAAGCTTATCTGTATCAATATTTATATCTGAAGTATTTCGTTCCCCAATAAACATTTTTTGAATTAATAAACAATAAAATAACAAAATTAATAAAAACATCAAGAAACTTCAGAATGATCTTCAATCAAAATATTAAAGTTAGCTCTAAACACTTTTTTAACATTATCAATATATAAGAAGTTATATTGTGGCTTAGTAACAGCTAAATATAACTCTTTAAATGTTTCATATTCAGGTATCCATATATTCAATGAGTTGTATAAGTCAAACAAATTTCTATTACTCAATCCATAAAATGTTAAACAATAATCTACTTGTGATCTTGCTGAAGGTACTATATCAGTAATATATTGACTACTAATTATAATTTTTGATTTTAAATGTCTATTTTCTTTCATTAATACTGGTATGATATTAGCTGTTTTCAACTCTAAACTAAGATCATCAAATATTATAATATGTTCTGCATACTCAAAATTATCTTTGTTTGTATCATCAATTGATTTCATTAACTTCTCTACTAAATTATCTCCTGAATAAGGTTCAAATAATGAATCGTTTTCATCATAACTAATTTCATTATAATCTAATAACTCTTTAATTGAATCATATATCCTATCTTGTTTAATTGTACCTACGAAAAAATGTACATGTTGTTTTTTCTTATATTTTGGATCTATAATATGTCTTAATATATTGTATATCAAAGTAGTTTTCCCACTGTTCTTACGAGCTACAATAAATATATTGCAGAAAGGCTCATTAAAGTAATCATATCCCAGAATTTTCTTAGGATCAAAAGACTCACCACCATCAACAGGTTCAATTTGTATATTATTTATTTTTTCAAATTTAAACATAGTGTGTGTATATATTATGTAGTGAGAAATCAAAAAATAAAAATAGAAGTCAATAATAAAGTATTATTACTTATACTACCTTTTCAACACCTCTTGGTCCAATAATCAATTGTTTACCAGTAATTATGTAGAACTTATGATGAATTGTATATGGATTATGATTAGCATCAAATCGTTGATTTGAGCAATCCAAAGTAATTTTTAAATCACTTGCTAAGTCTTTACCAGCTCTTAATTTTAATTCAGTTAATCGATCAGTACTGAAATTTAGAACATCAAAAAATGAATTGGGAAATGATAATGTATTACATTTATCAAATATTGTATTTTGAATAATATTTCTCATATATTCCATGTCTGATATTTTGCAGGATATAAATAATCAGGTGTATAAACGAAATCATTAATTTGCCATCTTATTCTATCTTGATCTTGATCAAAAGGAATAGTATCTCTATTATATGCATCATTATAATATGCTCTGTATAATATATATTTAACATAACTTCCTATGCTACTATTAATACTGAAGTTATAGTTAAAAGTATTACTACCTGGAATTGGATCTTTAGTGATTTGAACTATATTAAAGTCAGTAAAGTCAATAGGATGATGAGTTGAATAATTAATGGTATTAGCATTACATGTTGATCTTTATTGTAACAATGTAAAGTCTAGGATTAATAATTTTCATTCCTACATGCTGTTGCCATGAATTAATCCAAACAGAACCATTGCTATGAATGAATCCAATTCATTATAGGAGCAAATGTGAATTGAATATAAATGACTTCACCAAAATAAATATCATTCTTCAAAGCTAATATGGTATTATAGAAATCTGCAAATGAAATCTACAGTATAGTTTTCCATGTAATATATCTTCTGTTGTTCCCATTTCTTCCCAATAATTCCAAACACCTCCATTTGCATTTAAAGTAGAATTAGAATTACATATAGTTGTTTCAGCTATTTTATTATTTCTAATGCGTAAGCCATCAATAAATATTCATAATAATGATAATCTTTTATATCATAAGGATACTGGTTAGCAATTTGATGAGCTAAATCTCGATATTCATTATAACTACTATCTAAATCACATAGAAGTGTTCCAGTTTTATTGTATACTTTGATAGTTCCAAAATTCATTGAATTCCTTAAATTTATATGATCTAACATTTTACCAGTAGTAGAATCAGTTACAGGTGTAATAGGTAATTTCCATTGTCCTTTACCTGCATCTGCATGATCTCTTTTTTTGACCTGTAGTATAATCTAATTCAAATTCAAAGTAACTTTTAGATAGATTAACACAATTATCACCAGATATTTCAAATGTAATAGCATCACTGTTTGAATTTAAAGATAAAACAGTCTCATTTCTGCTTTGGTTAGGTGTAACTAAAATATGATTGTAGACAGGTATATAAGCTGGCACAATGCTTTCATGTTTTTGTGAATTAGGTACAGCAGTGATTGACATATTTTATGTTATTTTTTAAAAATCAAAAAATGCTTAAAAATAGCAAGAAATTTATTAATACAAAATAATCTCAAAATAAATAGGTAAGTTATTTAAATCAATTGCATAACCATCTTGTTGAGAGACTGATATATTCATTCGTTGATATTCGTGATATTGCATCTTTTTAGTTGTCCATTCAATTTGTGGATTAGTGAATGTAGTATAATCTGCATTTATATCAGTTACAGGTATATTTGCTAAAACCATTGAATTCTCACCACTATTACCCAGTCACATCTAATTTGTATGAATGACACCCATAGTAAAGAAGGCTGATTTGGTAACAAATTAGAATAATAATTAAAATCTTTACTGAAATATGCATCACTTAAATGATTTGCATGATAAATTGATATACTTTTATTTATTTCATCTAAACCAAATAACTTATATGCTAAGTTAGGGAATTCCATACTAAAATCTGTAAAGTAATATTTTCCGAAATGAGTAATATAATTAAATTGTAACTTTAATCTATTTTCTGAAGTTTTTTCAAATTGAAGTACATCTGTTTGATCATCTACTTTATGAAATGGAAATCTATTTGCAAAATCTTCATCAGGTAATGGTTCCACTCCATTATCAAATGCATAAAAAGTAAACTTAAGAGATTTCTAGCAAAATAATCTAATAATTCTTTTCCCTGTATATTTTCTTTGAGGTATTTTAATATCAATAGTTTTATTATAAGGTCCATTTTGGTTTTCAGGGTATGCCCATTTTATTGGATTTGTTTTCATCTGGATTAATGCAGCTATAATAAGTAAAATTAAAGAGTATATGATCATTACTTCATCTTGTACTGTATAGAAGTTATTTGGAATAACTGCAGTAATTAAACTCATATATTGATATTTTTCAGTTATAGTTGGAGTATTAATACATCTTGTCCATCTATTTGAAAATTTTGAATCATAGTCTGATGTAGTTAAGAACAATGATCTTCTATTATTTATAACATTATTACTATCTTTAGGTTGCATTATGTTTATAATTGTTGAGAAATATTAAAATATTATTTTATTTGAATTATTCTTTAATTTATATATCGTTATATATATATATGCAACCACAACCACAAGTTAACAATTCAAATGATGAAGAAGATGAACCAACAGATGATGATTATGAATATGAAGAAGATGAAGATAATGTACCTATTGATATGAACAGAATAAGACATAGAAGAAGACATAGAAGGAATCAAGTCATACCATTTCAAGATATAAGCGAAGATGATTTGAATAACTATGTGAATCAAGAAGTGAAAAGATTTAACAAAACATTGATTATGCAATATAGACTGATTCCTGTAGGTGGCAAATCATGAGTTTTTAATAGAATATATAATTTATATGATGAACATATGAAAATGTTTAATTGGTGTAAGAATTTATTTGTAACAGGTCCTTTTGCACATGGTAAACCATTAGAAGCTTATAATCCAAAATTAGCAGAAATGAAAATTCTGC